>OMNV01007777.1:0-102543 GCA_900303265.1 Brotula barbata | reverse complement strand
TCGACATTTGTAAATGCTCGTATACCTGCTGCTACCTTCTAATTATTGTAATTAGTACAACATGCACAACAATAGGTGGCATTTAGTCGAAGAGTTACACAATGTGACTGCTACCTAGCTACCCGAACTATGGCGAACCAACGCTTAAAAACCGTATTCAAATTACCATAATACACAAATATGTGGCTGAGTTATATTGTGCCCTCATGCGATGCTAAAGCCGCTGTACCTCTTTCACAGAGAGAAATTCCAAGAGAGGAAAGACCAAATGCCGGTCCAAAAAATGTGCTATCTTGGTTGTCAAATCGTACTCCGCCATCTTCGCCGGTTTCAAAAATAACTTTATCAACAAAAGAAGAGTGGACAATGACACTTTACGTTGATATGGAAGGCTTCATAGCATACGTCAGACATGCCAGGAGATTAAGGTCATCATCAAATCCCAAAATGCAGCGAGTCTGGCTGGAATTCCGTTGAAACAGACATCTATACTGTGTTCAAAAACAGGTTGGAAGTTCTATTTGGAGAGTTGAAAACATCATGAGATTTAGCCTTACATGACCATGGATAATGGAGGAAGGGATGGATGGATTAATGGATGGATGTTGCCAGACTCCCGGTTCACTCAACAGTGCAATGGGTGGTTGCAGTTGCAGACCTAATTGCCATGGAGATAATTGGTCCCGCAACTCAAGCAAAACATAGAGCTACAAAATTAGTAAAACACAATACATAAACCAAATTTTTTTTTATTGAACATTTTATTTAAGCATTCCACTCTTTTTTATCTGCCAATATAGCAACATGTAGTAGTTGTGATGTAAAGTACTAAACATACTCGACTGGTTCGTCTCTTCATGTCTTGATTTTTTCTTTTCTGTGTAGACAAAATCATAGTAAATAGGCATCGAGCAAAAAAGTCTAAAGGCAGTGAAATGAGCGCATTCAATTAGAAACAGTAGAAAGTCTGTTAGGTTAAATCAGAGCCATCGAATAGTTTTAGGCTTGTCTACATATGGAAAATAGAAGGATGATTTTAAATCTACAGCAGATAAATTAACAGACTGGCAGACAGATACAAGAGTGAGAGTATAACAGGGTTAGTATCAATTCTGAATTAACCAGCCTTTGTTTTCGTTTGTCGAATATAGATTTTGCTTATCCTGCATGCGGCGTTACTCTGGGTCGTATCATTTATTAGATTGGAATTTTTTTCTAGGTGCCAGTCTAAGTGGTCTGGATCTATAAATGTGCAGTTGGTTTTAGAGCTCATGCTTTGGATTTAGTTACATTATTGCATTATTTTCCTCTGGAGCAATGACAAGAAAGAGTCAGGAGAGTCATGCACCTAAAATTTATTAGTTTTGCTCAAATGAACAGAAACATTACTACTAGTAAACATGTACTTGTTTACGATTTTACTAAATATATGCACGATGAATGTATACATTTGTAATGAAAACAGTAAATTAATAGGTCACTGAATCCCATATACTTTATAAATGGTAAATGGACGGCATCACTTGCTTGTTGCGAGCAATCAGGTGTTCCTGCTACACCTTCGACATGGAGGAGCAGGGGTTCGAACCAGCAACCGTCTGATCACTTTGTTGACTGACACCTGAGTTGTTCTGTGTATATATATTAGACAAAAAAGATGGTGAAAATGAAAAAAACAAAATGTCTTTGTATGAAGATCATGGCATCACATAATCCCTCAAAGTCTTGAAAATGTCATTTGAATCTGACAGAATAATTTATTTTGATCATGAAAATCTTTGATCAAACATATGGACACAAGGACAAACTAACACTCTGGACATGTGGCCAGCCCAAGTGAGTGGCTCCTTTTTTCCTGACCTCTTTGGGGTCAAGAAAGACAGCCTGTCAGGTAGGGAGCAGCTGCAACCTCAGCAGGGTCTGTGATCAGACAAAGACACAACCACAGCTTTGACAGCATCCAGTCAGTGAGACGGAAACAACAAGCACCCTCTTGTTCCTGCACTGATCAGACTTTTTATAGTCATTGAGGAAGATGCAAGCTGTTACAGTCATGGGTGTGTTGATCCAAACACCTGGTAGAAGCCAGGGAGGAACAATTAAAGTATTTCAATATCAGTTAATTTCAATCACCAGTCTGAAATGTTCGTTGAAATACAAGAAAGTCAAAAACTTGATAGAGATGAATAGATAAATAGCTTGAGTAAGTGGCGTGTGGCGAATGACTGAAAGTATATTTGAGTTATTTAGTGGCCATTAATGCTGACTGCGGTTGAAGGAGAAGGCTCAAGGTTGTAAAAAGAAACCCTGAATTTGTTTTTGTTTTTTTATGATAACTTTTAAAAACTACTCTCTCATCACTTTACAGCTTGTTTCTTTTTATGAAAGGCTGCAGTTGAGAATAGATGTTTTTTTTCTTCACCTTCTGAATACCGCAGGTAGCAAATGAATTCCTGTGTGAAATCTCCATGGAAGCGTTTACTACTACGCAGAAAACCTTCACTACAGTCCCTCTGCCTTCTCTCTCTCTCTCTCTCTCTCTCTCTCGCTCTCTCTAGGCCTCGATCTCATTGACTGGCTGCCATCCACAGCATGTTTTATGGGAACAAGAGCCAGCTGGATGTGAGGCGCTTCAGAGAAGAAGCCAGGGTTATAATGAAAACATGAGAGCAAGACACAAAATGAATCTGACGTATTATAAGGCAAAGAGTAGCATTTAATAAAAGAATGTGATATCCTTGCTTGTAATATCCTCCTTGGATGATCATTCAAATGCGGTGTCTTCTTGCGTGATTGCAATGCTTTTACCTTGTGATGTAGTGTACCACCGTGGTCCAGAGCGCAGCTGTTGGGTCTCGCACGTGTCAAAGCTAATGAATTTCTACGCTCTGACTATAAAAGTGTGGAAATGAAAGAGTGGGACAACAGCCTGTCCTGGGGGCTGTTACTCTCCCTCCCTGAATGTCAACTTCCTAGTCAGTTTTCAAAGGGATTCGCTATAATAGCCTGTCGGGTGATGCCGACTTGTGAATCACTGGAAAACAAGGACAGCTGTGATTGTAAAACTGGGGTGTGTTTGCTCTGTAGGCAGCGCTGTGGCAACATCCAACAACAGCGCTGAGACATTTTACTCTCTGGTGCATTCTGTGTATGTAAGCATGTAATAACAAACTAAAATGAGTTGGTGGCTATCTCTGGAATAAGTGCCAGTGTTGGATTTGACCCAGAAATGATGTCATCTTGTCTGTCATCCACAGTAATTCAAAGGTGCACATGAGATTCAGCCTTGATCATTGTTGAGTGGGTGTCTGTCAGGCTGCCAACAACAACACTTCTGAATATGAGTCTTATAGATATGAGGCTCTGTTCATCTGCAGCATAACACATGGCAGAAAAAAAAAAGATTTTACACTTAATATCTGAAGCATGACATTGGACGGATGGAACAATTTCCAATTTGATGTTCCATTCTTCTTCTCCTTGGGCACATGTCCAATAGCTTCCAATAAGTTAAGATAATATTCCCGTATGCTGTTCAGTGCCCAAAAATGATGCTACTATGCCGTTTGTTGGTCTCTTAGAAACATTTATACATATTGTTTTCACTTTAAACGTTGATTCCCTGAAATACAAAACACGTTGAAACCCAAACTGTCATCTGAGAAACTACATAGATCTGAAAATGCAGGACAACAGGCTGTATTTTTGTAACATCAGAGACGTAAAAGGAGCACTTAAAAAATACTGCAGAAGACAGGAGAACTTGGTCTTGTTTGTTAATTGCAGTAATGTGCAAACTTAATATGGTTATGATAGTGTGGTGTTTACTGTGTGAACATTATCCTCAGAGTGGAATGGAAGATATTAAGCTTTTATTGCTTCATTCACCACAGTCACACATTATCAGCAGAGAGCAAGGCTAGAACAAGGACAGTTTTTACCACAAACGGGAAAAGAGTGATGAAGAATGAAAACATTATAAGAGAATGGTGTTGAAAAAGAGATCAGAAGTGAACGTTGGATTTAGTGTGTGCTATAATCACAGATTTTACTGCAACACAAGGACACTCTGATTAATGAGGAAGTCATTTGTGCATAAAAACAGCAAAATGTTCATTAAAATGTGGGCTTGTATAAAAGAGTGTAGATGAGGAGGATAAAAATTTTAATAATGCAGATCATTTAGTATCTGCAATGGTTTTAAATGATTCACATTAGAATGTTTATGAGCATTCAAGCCAGAGTGCAATCTCACGATGCTTGTACTAATTTCCCAAATGTTGGTCGTTCTTTGCGAGGACAGCTGAGTGGCCATAAACTGCAGCTACATTACACAGTTGGTGTCTTCCTCTGAGAAGCTCATGTGGAAACAAACAGATGAGGCAGCTGAATTTAAGGAGAAGGAAGACACAGCTGAGCTGACAAGCTATTGTTTGCCTCCGGCAAAGACATTTTGCCCTCACTTAGAGACTCAGAGAATGAAGTGAACTCCTTGAGTGCGGCTGCATACAAACAGTGAGGTGAGCGCCGAGTTCACGCACTTTGTCATCGCATATGTAATTTATTCCCACCACTGAGGGGCACAGTGTGACTCAGGAAGGGAGAAACTATTGCTCATAGCTGTTTTCCCACAGCAGCTGAAGAGGTGACAGTGATGTACTATGTGAATATTATATACAGCCACATCATTAAATTCACTTGAAACTCACAGGTTTGTGCCGTCCATTCCAAAATGTGTCTATGTGAAAATAAATGGGCAGTCTTGAGCTTTAAAAGATCAGATTGAGTTTACTGGTCCTGGGAGGAAGTGATCAGCATGTAAACAGCAGGATAAAGGCCTGTGTGACATTAGAGGGAGATGTGGAGTGGAACCGACCCTCTTGACATTACAAGAGTTGCTTTGCACTGGTAACCTTGAACGAACCTTAAAAGTTGGAGACAGGGGTGTCGAATCAGCTTTCAAAAGAAGTTTAAACCAAATATGTTGCTCAAAATTGGTTCTCTTTAAGGTTCCTCTGTAGTTTTGAGGTTGCTTAATCTTTGACCGTGTAACAAAGGGCACATTTATGTTGTAATCTACAGAGTGACAGTTGACTGTTACAGTCTGCTTTTGAAAAGACACATTTATTCCTCTCACAGTTGTGATGTCGTTCCCATGTTGGATTCCCCTGGATGTGAATACGAAAACTCTGTGCTGTCACCGCAGGGTCAGAGCGTTTTATATTGGAATTTATTACTGCTCCTTGCCCAGACCTCCTGTGTAAATTTTTGAATTCAAACTAATCAGGATGTAAATATATTAGGCCAGCGGTTTTCAAACTCTTGTAGGTGTACCACTGTTGGACAGATGGGCTGTAGAAATCTCTGCATAAAATAAAAACAATTATCTATTCAAATCTCGAGGGCTCGCTCACATCTGTACATTGAATTTCCAATATATAAAATGCATATAAAATGTAAGCCACACACACACACACATATACAGTAGCTTCAGAAGGCGTTTAATCAAACAACCAGTGAGCCACTTGTGTTTCATGTCCCAAGAATAGCATATATATATATGTGCAGAGTGAGGAGAATCTTTCCTTATCTTATCAAAATGACGCATGGAACGTTAGAGACAAACTAAACCACCGCACCATTTGTAGGAAAGAATAACTGACATCAAATCAATGGCATTAGAAGAATAACAAAGAATGAATCCCTTGTTGAGAATCTTTTTATGTCTTTGTCAGAGTGTGTCCATAATGAGGGGTATATTAAATCTAATACTGAAAATGCAACTCAATGACATCTCTGCATTAAAATCATTTCTCTAATTAGCTAATTACCCCCATAAATATGACAGAAATCACCATAAAAAGGCTTGATATATGCAGAGGATTCATCCACTGTGACTGGGTCGGTGATACACATTTTGCAAGTATCCTGCTTGAGTTTGATGATAAGACCAAGGCTGAATGCATTGTTATCATCTACAAGGCTGGAGCATGGAAATGAAGAATTCTGTGCAGGTTCCCGCTCAGTGTGCACTCTCATTATTTTCTGTGGAGAGGAGCAGAAACAAAGTGCGGTGTTTGTAAGCACACTGATTTTACATCACATGCTGAGCGTCTGTTCGCCATGTAGATGTGACTCACCTCAGCTTGATCTGGTTTGAGTGACAGGAGCCATAATTCACCCTGCAGAACAAAGTCAGGTTTGGATACGCGAGTTGGAAAAAAACCCCAACAAAGATTCACATTTTTATTCCTGGATGTGTGTCAGCCTCAAACAGCAAATCAGGACTTCTGTTCAAAAGAGACAGAAACCAAGGAATAAATCTACATTGGAACACATTCAGGTGTTTACCTGTGGGAAGCCACGGTGAGAAACATCAATATATTCAAGGATGGACAGTATTTCAGCTAAATATGTCTGAAATGTCATTTGTATTCCAGTTTGCCTCATTCGTATCATACAATTTACTTTGGAAGAAATTTTTTGTATCAAAGGTTGCAGTTGTTTGATGACGTCTATCAACAAAACACAAACAACAAACTAGTCCAGCTCAGTCTATAACTCTATACTCATAGATCTGCTGTCAAGTTGAGTCTCTGACAAACTCATCCTGAATCCTGCTGCACTATGACAGCACTATTCAGCAAGCATCCTAAGACAAACGCATCTTCCTGCATGGAGTGAAACGGTTACTGAAAGCAGAATGTAAAACATTACACATTAGAATAAACCAAGCACGATGACAGCAGAAAGTAGAAACTATGAATCTGGTCTACTTGGATGAGTGTCAAAAGATTTGTTGGCAGCCAAACGTTTCACATTTTTTTTGTTTGGGTACATAAGATATCAAAAGTCATTGCAAAGGATGTTGGGAGCCACTTACACAGCGGCTCAGTTGTAAATATCTGTGGTTTATGTACTGTTCGGGTGTCAACTCAGCATTAGAAACAGAATCATTTAATTCATTTATAAGACACAGCTTTGGTATAGAAGGAATTAGACTCAAGTTCAAAGATAGATAGATAGATAGATAGATAGATAGATAGATAGATAGATAGATAGATAGATAGATAGATAGATAGATAGATAGATAGATAGATAGATAGATAGATAGATAGATAGATAGATAGATACTTTGTTAAGCCTGCAGAAAATTCCTGTCAGCCAGTTGCGCATAATAAGGAGGAATAGTGAGAATAAATTATTAATCCAGCAGGAATGGGTATGTACACTATAGGAATCTACAGATTATTAAGCAATGAACTGGTTAATGGATTATGAACTCTATGTGGCTGTATATAGTAAGGGTGTCAATCATAAAAAGTAAAAGGTACATACACTGATAAATAATGCATGCGCAGATGAGTGTATCATCATCGTTATCATTCATATTCAGCCTGTTATTAATCAGCGGAGACTCTGTTCATAAGTGTTGTGGTGATGAGATGCAGCATGACTCAGATATTGTCATGAATGAAATGAGACACTAAACTTCCAAGTGGTGGTTATACACAGTTTGGTCTCACCCGACTCGTGTCACGTCTTATATATAGCTTCATAAAAATCTCCTCAGCGAAGGTATGCATCACGATGAAACAAATCACATCCCACAAACATGAGAAATGATACTAGCACATCATCAACACCGAATTAATGATTGCTCTCCTGATTGTGGATAAATGCCTACACAGAATGGATCCATTCATGAATGATATCTGTTGAATTTTGATTCATTTTCTTATCAAGTATGTTCATGTATTTGGTTCAGTCCAGAACTGAGGATAGATTTTTAAAAAATCCCTTTTTCATTCTCATATGCACACTTTAAATCTAACATGTTCAGTACTTGCTGATCTTAAATACATGAAATGATGTCACTTTGGTTCTCACTATCCTGACATTATTTGAGAGGTTACAAAAGCCTTTCAGCAGCCTGTGTGCTTGAGTTCAACCCACATTTAGCTTTCTGTAAATGTCTCTCTCATTAGACTGCAGACAGCGGTAGAGCAAAAACCATAAAACTTTTCTCTTGTAAGTGTACATAATTGCATCAGTTAAGAACAAGAGCCACTGACTGTGCAGCGTACCCCGCTTTGAAATATCAAAGTATCGACTGTCATAGAGCAACAGAATGGACGCAATCAATTGTCATAAAAAAGGAGTCTTTCAGGTTTTGATTCCGAAAGACTGCATTCAATTGATTTAGTCCAAATAAAGCTCGAAGAATGTCTTCACCTGAGTCGGTCAATTAACTGGAAAACCACGTCAGAGCTTACTGAAGGCTCAGCTTCAGTCTGAGAGACAATTTCAATTAAATTTGTATTCAAGTGCAAAAACCTTTTATGTTTTCGCTCAGGTATCTGTGAAGATATGAAAAGCTGGCACACAGGATAAACTGCAGCATAAATCAGAGACAAGGTAAGCAAATCTGTCCCGCTGTGAGATTAATTCCCCCTCCTCCTCTACTTCAGCCTGCAAAGTGCTGAAATATCCATTCAGTGGAATTACAGAGTGAGAGGCTCCATCATTCGTCTCTCACACGGCCCAGGCTGACACATTTGTAGATGGATGTGTACGTGTGCGACCAAATCAACTTTTGGAAACACATACTTCAATGTACCCAACCGGCTTTCATATTTCAGCACTTTGATGAAACATTCATTACTTTTTGTACCTCCATGATCGAGAACATTCTTCATCTGACAAATCCACAGAGAGTCACTTCTGTTCCGTTCAGCCACACGTCTCATTTTTTCTCACTTCTTTTTCTCAAAAAAAACCCATCTCCCGGGCTAAGAATCTCTACAATACAGACATCATGTACTTTTCTCGCTTACTCGCTGTGAAAGCACAACTTGGATCAACTGAAATTATGTCTACACAGTGCATGAAGGTTTACATCAGTCAGCATAATCTTTTTAAATCTTACGTGGTTTAAATATGTAGCAGACGGACACTCAAACTTTTCAAATTTGCACATATCCACAAAGCTCCTATCATTTTTCATACACATTTGATAAAGATTTGTCTCTGATTTGTAAGGCTGAAGAAAGGGATAATAGAGAAATATATAATTTCACACAATTTATCACAAATTGCACCCTTACCCAGAGAAAAATAATCCAATTGCCATTCAGATTTGTATTCTAAAAAACATTTTTAGAACACAAAAAGTTCTGATCAGGTGTTTTAAGCATCAGTTGGTTTTTTTTTTGTATACATTCTGCCTTTTCGTAATCATGATCCATCAAAATACTATGGTACTGCAGTACTATAATACTGAGGTCCGAAGTGATATTTTATGGTGGTGAGGGGGCACTTTGGTTTGCTGACTGCTGATTTTGATATTCAAGGCCTAATCAGTGCCTCCTTATGTGATCCTTGTTCCAAAAAATATTTTTCAACAGTGGCAGTCCTTAATAATGCACATTAACAAACAATGTGAATATACATTAAGCTACAAATTAAGCTAAAATGCTCATTTTCATTTGTCCTCCCTTGGATTGCTTGTCGTCAAGCAAAAGAAAACAGACCACAATGCCGACATAAAAAATTAGAGTAGAGTTTCCATCAGCGATTCAGACAACTTCTTTTACTACAATTCATACAGTTCCAACTGTCATTTTGCTATTGTACAAACCAGAACACATTTCCTGTGTGTAAACACGTCTGAAGGTTTCCCCCGATGGCTCTGTCCTGCAGATCCTCAGCTGACAACAGTGAATGTTTTTTTATTCACTTTTGTCACGATTTTACTTTTTAAAAATTCCTGGCCAGGATTTATATCTGCATGCACAAAAAGTGAAAGCTAGAAAACGCTGCTGAAACATTACAACAGATCGTCTGTTCAGCATTCCAGGCATCAGCGCTGTAGAAATGATTTGATCTGAACATAGTGAAGGCAGGCAGAGCCGGGGTTCCTGCACTCTCCTGCAATGGAATGTTTGACAGGAAGCACCTGACACTTTGACACAAACGGGTGTGTGTAGCTCAAGGCCCTTTTCAAGCACATATGTGGAATGTGACAAAGTTTGCCCACACACACATACCATAGCTGCATCGGTAAAGCAAAAGGAGAGCATCCTTAACTGGCTTACACACTGCCTATGCGTGGCACACAGACATTTCTCCGTAGCAACAGGCTGACCCTGTTTCTATGGTTATGGTGTCCCTTCAGCTTTTCTTCTAAGACCACGATCACAAAAAAAGGGACGCAAGCATGTGGTCGTTGATCACCCTACAAGCAGACAGTTCACTTTTAATGACCACAAAGGAAGGAGAGAAATTCACCATCAGATGATGAATGTGTGAGGAATCTGCTGCACTTAGAGTGAACTGGGACATTTTCTCACAGCGCTACACTAAGTTAAAGGATTTATCAACTAAATTCACCCATAAGTGAACACATCAGGAGAGATAACTTTAATCTTTCCCCAAAGTACCGTGCAGGTTAAGATGTAAAGACCTTAAAACGCACCCTGGAAAGAGAAGACGCCCTTAGATTCGTGTCTTCACGCATCTCAGCTGGATGAATAAAGCTAAAAATAAATGGTGTGATTTTAATAGTTGTTTATCTGCGTTGTTCCTCTACTTCTCCCTTTTCCCTCTCAGTCGAACCTCCATTCAGTCACTTCTTTCTCAAAGATCGGATTGAGTCTGCCTGCCGTTGCTATGCAACAATCCAAGTAACGAGAATCATTATTGAATAAGTCATTAACTTAAGGCAAGAGTTCAAGAGAGGCGTTTTAAAGCCGAAGACATGATCTCACTTTTAATTTAACAAGCCAACAGAACAAAAGTACGTGGAACCGAATCATACCGGAGCCGTGTGTCGTTTTCTTTGTGGTCGCAGCAGCAGCAGCAGCAGGTTCGGCGGTGCACTGGGTCCACTGTCACTCAGCGTGATAAGTGGTTATGACAACTGATAATAAGTGGTTGCCAGACGCTGATGTAATGCCCCACCGCATTGCCTTCTCGACTTCCTGTTCCCCAGTGTCCACAGCCACACCCCAGCTCTTGACCCCAAGTGACCCCTTCAGCAATCCAATTCCATTTCCTGCTGCCAGCTGCCCTGAATGATTACTCTGAGTAACTCCATTCATTGAAGATGGGGAAGGGGCGGGGTCTACCGGCTAAGACTGTATGTCTGTGTGTGGTGTGTTTGTTTGTGGTGTTGTTTCTAAGATACAGAGCTGAGAGCAGCAGTGCTGATTCACATTGACTGCGTGTGTGCGTGCGTGCGTGCGTGCATGCATGTGTGTATGTATGGCTGCATGTTTTGTGCACCAGCAATTGACAGTGCACGTAAGAGTGGGATTTTGATTTGCTCTTGGGTCATTTGTATGTGTATGTGTGTGTTTGTGTGTGCAGCTGTTTGTGTTGTGTTTTATTACAGGTTTGATTTTGTGTCTGGACGAGTCCCTTGGCAACACAAACACAAACACAAACACCAATTAAAGCTGCTGCAGCGTCCCTGGTCCCTTTACATACGAACATAGAAAACCCTTCTCATCCTCACTTTAGACTCCAATTTAAAGAGAAAATCCACCTTAAAACAACAAATTTTTTACAGCAGTCCTTTTAATTCTGAGGCCATGTTTTGGTTGTTCCCATATGTTCCCAATATCACGTTAAGAAAGTTTACAGTTTTACATTTTGGCTCAGCTCTGTTAATGTACATGTTGAATTTAATTGATTAATCCACAAATATAAAATTATCTTAAATATTTTGATAAAAAAAATCAGTTTTGGAAGGATAACTGATGTGAGTTTTTTTTTTTTCTTCCTGGCGTCTTCATTCCAGAATTCTTTTCCCACCAGCATTAATATGTAACAGAGCATGCCACAAAGTAACAGGCGCTTTGATTGCCCTGTCATCATTTTCAGTTTCTATTGTTTGTCTCAGCCAAGAAGAAGACAATGCAAGATAAATCTGAGGGCCATGAGGAAGAAGTCAAGTGATTATTTTTTCTTATTCAAATATTTGCTTTTTTCTTATTACATACAGGAAAGTTTTACCTCGTAATGGCTCTATATATCACTCAAATTACCATACAAGGGGGAAATGCTCTTTTCTTGCACGTGGATGTGGAGCGTGTTCTGTGTGTAAGCTGTCACACACTTCAGCTTTAAAGGTTTGGACACTAAATGTCAGGTTTTAATGTCATTCCGCGAGAACGGAGGAGGACACATTTCCTTCCAGACTGAATCCGTTTGCACCAAAGTTCATCAATTATGGAGGTGGAGAGGTGGCGTGAGTAATTTCTCAACAAATATTTGCCGCAATAGACCAGCATAATGTGTAGGTTGGTTGTGGAAGCTAAATTTTGGACTGGAAAAAAGAATCCTTTTGCTCACTCTTTTGCTTTCTGCAATGGCAAGCTGATTGACCACCTGAAGTCGAAACGCTTCATCATGAGAATAAGACCCGAGTGTTAGAGAGTGGAGCTCAGGAGTATACCTGTGCGCAAAATCAATCCAACACCCATTAAATGAGGACAGTTTAAAATTAGAAGCCAACTTAATATTTCATTACGAGGTCAGGTGATTCCATATATTTCATTTCGCTGATGAGGTTATAATTGGGAGGAGGTGGAAGAAAATGTGATCCTGTGGCAGTGAGCTCTTCCTGCAGAGCTCTGTGCACGTCATAAACAGGGATTACAATCGTTCATTCACACCATTGTCCTTGTGTGGAGTTAGGCAGTTCACCGTCCGTTGAATAACATCTGATTCAAACGGCACAACTGGAATGGGTTTGTTCTGTTCTGAGAAACTGAAGGGGTTGCCAATATTGTAAACCTCCCCACTGATTTGTACACCTCACATGAACAAACAAGTAACACCAATTACCAGGAGAGCTTCTTCTCAGGATGTATGTTGATTTTCTTTGCGACAGAGAGAGAGAGAGGGAGACAGAGGGCGATAAGAGATATCGCTCTCGTCTCTCTCTCTCTCTCTCTCTCTCGCTCTCTTGTTCCATCCTTTTTTTACATATCTAAATGTGCTAAGAGAGCAAAAGCGACATGAACACGAACATCAATTACCCGTGTCACAATCACTCCAAATCAACTGACACCAATTCTAAACATTTTGTTTTTGTTTTCTGTTTTTGACAATGACACGCTGGATGATTGTTGTTTTGCAAAACCTGAGCTGGCATGTAAATGTATTCACTGACATAGCAGCAGTGTCAGCATCATTATACTGTACGTACAGTAAGTAATCATGTGGTGGTTGTCAGCATTAGGTGAGTTGACCATCGATCACCAATGGAAACAAAAAATGTCTTCAGAGCAACATCACTTTGTTGGTTTTACAATGCAAAATGTCATCTTGAACCATATTTTGTCTTTAAGTCCATTAACCAGTAAAAGAGGTAAATGAGTACATGAAAACAGTTCATGATTCTTTAAATGACTTTAAATTTATATAATGGACATTTTCACAGAAAACAACAACTGAGAATTCAACTGACAAAATGCATTAAAAAGACCAATTTCTTCAGTTACGATGAAAAAAAATCCTTCCATTTCATTCAAATATTCATTTTATAAAGATTTCCTCATATGTGTCTTTTGTACTGCCTATCTACTTTAAAGACTTTACTTATATGATGATGATGATGGATAATCATTAGCATCACCTTATATTTGTTACCTTTTCATAAATTCTGATTCTTAAAAAGCCTACAAATCCATAAACAGTAAATCTTAATTTTAACTTGTGCATATATCCACTTGGTTTCCTATTTAATGCTTTATAACCTCCTATATACTCACCACATGACAAATGGGTGAATAGATGATGATATACCATTAAATGTCATCTTAGACTGCTTTTCCAATTTTCTGTGAAATTCTCTTTATTCTTTATTCTTATACTTTTGGTACCTTGGGAAACTTTAGGCATTTCAGTGGAATTCAAATTAAAAATCCAAGGCTTATGAAGCTGGACCCATTGGTGTTTTTCATATTTTAAAGAGGTTAATGATTTATTTTCTTGCCGTGAAAACCTGGCTGATTATTTCAACCTTCTACCAATGCAAATCAATTTCGAAAAACATTTACAAAACATCAATAAGGCTGGTCACGCTGCAATAATCTCACCAGACACAGTTTCACTTGCTTTAAGAAAATGAATATGGGTATGGATGTGGGATGTAATAATCTACAAAAATGACTCGATAAAAGAGATAGGATGTCTTCGTCAATCCAAAAGAGCTTTAATCTTCTTCTGCAAATGGAAAAACGGCATTAAACTTAATCTCTGCAGCACTGATGGGGACTTTGTGAGTCTTTCCTCTCATCCTGTCTGCACATTTAGCTCAGCACCTCTAAGTCCTCATCAGCCAGGGACTCCTGTTGTGTCGGACTGGACCCGGCTCTCAGACTGATGGAGCCGTATAACTTGGCAGCGTGTTTGGAGTAGGCGAACGCTCTCCTCCTAATCATCTCGCCTTTCCACATGGACACCATGAGCAGAGTGGAGAGCAGAACGCCGCCCAGGGTGAGCAAGCACAGTCCAGCTATCACACACCGGTCCAGGTGGGCCCCCACCCGTGCTTTCTCCATCTCCAGCCTCTCCATCTCCCGGGCAGACACGGTGTCCAGGTCCGCTCGGACCTCCCGGGGCACCGTGTAGGATATGGCAACCAAAGAGATGCCGGTCACCAGGCAGGTGACGGCGATGATGAAGCCATAATCCGACGACTTCCCCGAGGCATCAGGGGCCAAGTCCTCATCAGACAACAAGTAAAGTTCCGGGATGTCTTCTTCATCCCTGTCTTCCTCTTCATCCTCCTCCAGCGCCACTTCCCTCACCTCCAAACCCCCCTCCTCCTCCTCCTCTTTGTACAGTTCACTTGACGAACTGTGAGTCAGTCTGTGGTTTCCTATCAGCTGGACATCATCATCATCCTCCTCCTCCTCTTCTTCCTGTTTGCAGGTGAAACATGTCTCTGTCTCCGTGTTCTGGATCTCTGTCCACGGTTCTGAAAGCTCCGCCGCGCCGTGATCCGGTGACTTTCCCCGGATCTCTGTCCGTGGTGCTGAAACCCTCCCGCTGTCTAAAAGCAGCGGGGCGTCGCTCGGATCCACATGGTCAAAGTAAAACAGTTCCAGATCAGCCATTTGCGAATGGGCTGGGTTTCCATGCGTCTGTCTCTGTCTCGAAAGAGGACAATCAGCGTGACTGGTGGGTAAACCGAGACGCCTGGCGGTAACTTTCAGTCTCTGTGTGGTTTGCGCAAGGTGGGTCCAGCACAAATCTATAAGGCGTCTCTCCTGGGTGCAGCGCAAGCATTTTAAAGTACAGCCAAGCAACTCTTAATTAAATCCCCAACGCTACAGACAATTAAATACCTAGTCTGCTCACAAACACTTTGTGTGTGTCTTCTGGCTTCTGGACGATTTCCAAAACACCAATAAATCGGATTCCTTCTAATATTATGGTTTATAATGAAGAAATGCGGTTTGTGGAGTCGCTCTCTCTCTCTCTCTCTCTCGCTCTCGTTCTCTCGCTCTCTCTCTCTCTCGCTCGCTCGCTCTGCTCCCCGGTTAATTAGAGGGGAAGCTTTGGCAAACCCCTCCCACGGACGACTGGGCTCACACACACACGCTGCTTGTTACTGAACCAACTTCTGTGTCTACATTCAGCAGATGAGAGGGAGAGAGAGAGAGAGAGAGAGAGAGAGCACCCATACAATCTAATAATGTGCAGCTACAGATCTTATACTGCTAATTTCCATGTATGTCATTGGGAACAAACATAACACTGGACTCAGCTGCCACTGTGATGCAATCCAACACAACAGCAGCACACGTTATTGCATCACAAATGCCACAGAAGTGAAGATGATATCAAAATAAAACACGGTGTTGGTTTTCCTTATAGGTGAACCATGTAAAGCTGCAGTGTTCCAGCTGATCAGCTTGATGGCCTCAGGAGACATTACCATCAGGTGATTTGTTAAGCATTGATTTCTAAAGAGAAAGTCGCCTTTTAGGCACGCCCACCTGGCAGAGAGGTCAAAGGACAACGACCGCCTACAACTTCACACTTGTCACTATCAATCACCGGATTATTTAGATTATTAATCAGGTAGTAAATTTCTGCATGTGTGCATCAGAGTGAGTTTTTTTTAAGCAGGTCCATAAGAGGGAGGAATTTAAAATGCAAATTTCTTATTCCAGCTGATAAAAATTTTAAGAAATAATTAGAATTTGGACAATTTCGTATGGGTATGACACTGGCAATTAGGACACAATAATGGTGCAATAGATGGTGCATTGTCACGTTAAGATGCAATGACATCAGGATGCGTTTTTAAAAATCGAGTGGTTGATTGTAATCAAATAATCGAGAGAGCTCGACTTCAGTCAGAGAACAGTAATAATCAATCAATCAATCAATCAATAATCACATTTTTGTTTGCATTTTTACAAAGTTAATGACGTAATGTGTATTTCAAAAACACCATTTTATGGAAGCTGGGACTCTCCACTCTGCTTATTTACAAAACATCAGGCTTGGTATTCAGTTAAACCATGTCAAATCTCATTAAGGCAATGCTGGGGTGAGGGTGGGGGTGGGGCAAGCACCATCATGTCTACATCAGAGTTAGTCCAATAGTGTGATACTGAGAAACTGGAACAGAAAAGAACAAATCTCAGACAAGGCAGGGAAAGTAAATGGTATGTTTACTGAGGCAACTGAGCCAGGTAACAATAATAGAGCAGTACGTCAAAAATACAGAGAGCAGGCGAACACGGGCTGGGTGGCAGCGTGGTGCAAAGTACAAAAAGGGCAAGACAGACATCAGAGTCCAATAACACGCTGTGCAAAGTCATCCTGGCAGATTTATGAACGATGACCACACTGGACCACACGGTCGTTACCATGACATCATGTGTGTCATAATTCCTGTGAATCAGCAGATGATCTTTTTATCCTTCAAGCGAAGTTACAAGAGGAAAATTGCTCAAATTGGAGTCCCATGTTTCTTTAATGACCACAGTAATATGCAGGCAATGCTACATCCCAGCTCCCGAGCCCCATACACAACCCAATGATCCGGACATTCTTTACATAGCACAGAGCACTGGAGCATGTGTAGGATACAGGAAGTCAGAGGTGGTAATTGCAATACGCGTCAGTGCTCCAGCTCGACATTCAGCTTTTATGTTTATGTTCATTAATATCTCACAGTGATGATGGTGGGCACTGAGTGCAGACATTCTGATACTGCTGTACTTTTACATTTACATATAAGAGTCAGGGGAAGACGTTTAAGTCTGTTTTTAACATTTGTAAAAGAGGTTGAGGAAAGGAGGAGAGGAGGTGAGTGTAAAGACACAGATACACACACCTGACACTGACCGCATGTATGTTTTTTCAATTATATATTTTGTCTCAGATTTCACTTTTTGACGTGCTGACCAGAATGAACACTGTATTACATTACATTAAATTGGAGTTAAATTCACGTACATAACCGAAGTTTGAGTGAAGTGTAGTGTAGTAGTTCTGTGTAGTTTTCTAACATACTGTATATAATACACACACACGTGGATGGATGGATGGATGGATGGATGGATGGATGGATGTTGGATGTGTATTAAATCACCTGTAAATCTGTTTGGGAATGATACTGGTTTGAAATCCTGAGTTCCGATTGTTAGTGATGGTCTTTGCATTTACATTTGGCTCGCCCAGACCTATAGGACATCAGAGTTATACGCAGCCCGCAGTTTGTTTCCCGCACTGTAATAAAGCTGGAGGCAGAGGAACACACTGCAAGAGGCCTCACAGTAGTTATAAACTGCATAAAATTGATTGCACTTAAATGCATTACGCATTAAAAGTTACAAGGACAATAAAGTTGATCCCATCTGAGGGGGCAGTTTAAAAATTCAACAGATTAGTGTTATCTGAGGAGACACAGAGTGGGAAAAGTGAATTAGCATCACTCTATCCTCATGAAATAACTGCCACATGTGCCCGTAGGCAAAGCAACAAACAGGTCAGTGCAGCGCAGCCTCTCAGCAGCTGACAGTCTGGTGGAGTGGCAGTGATGGCCACTGATCTCCCCATGCAGCCACTCCACCAGGAAGCGAAAGAAGTGCTGTGCTAGAATCTAAGTAACTGTTGAGAGACTTATTGAGTGGCGAGCCCACTCCATCACAGCTCCAGGAAGTGCTCCCACCACACTGTTTTCCCCAGATATTTTTTAACTAGCACCACAGCCACCACTGCGTTGTTTATGATGTGAAGTGATTTGTCTTTTCCTCCAGCGCTGCTCCCAGTCAGCAGGCGCCTTTTATTCATCCCGTTCGAGGAAGTGTGGCAATTTACGCTGATTTATCGGTTTTAAACAAGAGCATGACTAAAACTCAGAACAGCAAGTGGGGAGACAACAACAGCCAGAATAAGGACATCAATTCAAGGTGACATTAGGACAGGAGAGTGGACTAAACACAGATGGTAGATGGACACACATCTACAGCATAGTTTGTGGTCACTTTTGTGGTCACAGGATAGTTTGTGGTGCTGATTAAAGCTGAGCAAGTTGTGGGACTGAGCAGAGTTGTGTGTTGGAGGAAATTTTGTAGAAACAGATTTGACTTGACAAAAGGAGCCTCATCGCTGAAGTTTCATCCCTTTTACAAATCACACACAGCTCCACGCATCAATTATTGGAGACATTCCTGATTGAAATGCAGGGTTAGGGGAGCTGCTCTGTGTGCTAATCAGCTGCCATCGCTGAATTTCCAGCTGTGGTTGCTTGTTTGGAATCTGTAAGAGGACTGCAGCTTTACTTGGGTTTTTTTTTTTTTTTTTCGCTTCCCTTAATTTGCTTTCAACTAAATCCTGTTTCAAATGCAGAAAAAGTAAGAATGTGGGTGCTGTTTTACAAAGCTTTAAAACTTCTCAGCAGTGATGTTCAGAATGGCGGATGAATCATCTACAAACAAAAAGATCAGTAATAAGCAGTTATAATGCATAAATGACGGAGACTTTTTTTTTGTTTCGTAGATTCCAGGTTTTGCAGATACACATATGTGGAGGGACCCTGCAGTATGGGATACGATGCCTGTTACTTTGTCTCGCCTTCATTGAATTTTAATATCAAAGCTTCACAAACCACATAAATCTGTGGTTCCTCCTACTCCAAGATGATACGGACGTCAGATTTAACTGTCAGATCTCTGTGCTCAGTTTCTTTTCTTTCTCTCTTTGATGCTTGTTTTGTCACTTTAGCACCTCTCCTGTCTGCTGTTTGACACAAGTACAAAAGCAATGTTAACGTTTTTTACTCTACTTGTGCAATAATAGTCATCGTCATCATCATCATCATCATCATCATTAGCCTTATTTGCTCAGGTTCATCTCATTCAGATTAAACTGTTTTGCAAAAGATGGCCATGTATCTCTGTTATTAACTTAGTAACTTCATAAATGGCAGCTGTAAAGTGTATCCCCATTATTCAGTGTGAGCCCTCATGTCCAGAGCTGGAAACGGTATTAAGTCCTGGATATTATACTTGTGGGCTTTTCCACTCAGCCATCGGACATCAGGTCTGCAATAAACTCATTAATGAGAATTTAGAAAAAAAAGTCCTATAAAAGCAAGAAATCCTTGTTAACGTACACATGAGGACCACAAAAGACACTTTGTCCAGATGCTTTGGGTTCTCTCGCTCAGATTTGGGCCCATATAGTCAGATAAGACTATTTCTCCACTACGGCACCCCAGCTAGTGGTCGTAAACTTTGTGATTACATAAGTCTTTTATTTAACTTTACACATGTGAGAGACGTTCTTTTCTTTTCTCTCTTTGCTCTTTTGTATCAGCATCCTGCTCTACACCCACATACACGCAGCCCCAACTGGAAGCTGCCCTGCACAACCTCAGCCTTCTGCTGTTGTTGTGGCCACTAGCATGTTGCACTACTGTGTGTGTGTGTGTGTGTGTGTGTCACACATGGGAACAGCCCAGACTGTGAAGAAACAGGCTGTGGGCGGTGAAGACAGAGTGATCTTATACAGAGGAATAATGTTTTCTGTCAGGGACTGTTTATGGACCGGACAGTGTACCTATCATACGTCCTACAGGGATGGGCAGGGGGCGGGGTCATGGTCACCTGCCACCTTGTTTATGGCTGACCTTGAGTCATGGGCGAATGATGCGTGTCTGTGTGTGTTGGTCTCAGTTGGCATGGACTGATTTGAGTAAGTCAGAGATCGAGGCTTATTTTTCAATTTAACACCCTCATATATCTTTGGGGAAAGATCAAAAATAAAAATGCCACACATTTGTTTACAAATCCATATTTTTGATATACTGCGCAAAATCAGCGAGCGATAGTGCATGTATACCTCAGATGAACGGAAACATGACAATTTATAGTTCGACAGATACAGAGACACTGATATATTATAGCTATACACACACGGTCATCAGTTCAATCCATCCATGTTCATAATACACAGAGCTGCATTGAACATCTTTGTCCTAACATTGATGAGCAGTACGCCTGTTAGTTTGCCTGACGCTGATTCCATTTATACTTATTACAGATTATAGATTGCTGGTGCATTTGGCTTCATATCTTTTTGGGTTGTAAGCAGCCTTCACCTCCTTAATTTCTTCCCTTCTTTATAAATATAGAGCAAAGTTAGAGAGGAATCATTTTGATGGTGCTACAGATTATTGAGATGCTTCTTTTGATCCAAGGACAAAAATACAAATCTAGAGGGATACGTGGAGTAGAGCTTATGTAGTTTGGCTCACTTGTCGTGTTTCAGTTTTTGGTGCAGGTCAGGCTCATCCTTGAGGTGGCAGTAAAACTCTTTCAATCATATTCTTCAGCAGATGGCTTTTCCTCTCCTCCTGTGCTGCTGATGCTGCTGGGCTACAATCTGGCTTCATGAACACAAGGTTTAGGAGGGCGGATTTGGACATAAAGCTGTAATGAAAATTAAATAAATACCAACATGAGTAAGACTGAATTTAATAAAATTTCACAGAAAGACCTTTTTTTTGATGATATGATCCTCGGAGGATCTTATTTGACACAATTTCATTGTGCAACAATTATTGACTTCAGATACATTTAATGGACTACATCAGTGTACCATTAATAATTGACGATGGCACTTAGGAAAGGCAAAAAAACTTGGACTTTGATTTATGATTTTTTTAGCCTTAAAGTCCATCAGTGTCACCTTAGTTTTGTCTTAAAAAATATAAAATATATACTTCTGTCTATTTTGTATTATCCTGTAAAACATTTTATGAACAACGCAGAAGTATGAAAATTGGCTGATTCAAAGTCGGCAGCCTTCAAATTTCCATTAAATTTGTTTTATCCTAGATCATTTTTATGGATTTATGCATTTTTATGGATTGCTTCCTTCTTCCATGTAGAATCTCTGAGCATTAAAATAAAATCCAGTCTTTTGCACTGTGTTTCCGCATTGTTAATTGTTTCAGACAAGGCCAAACCGCACTCTAAAGTAGGGTGAGTAATCCTAAAACCATCAAAACTGGTCTGAATCAGTAAAGCATCAAATGTGATGATCGCTCACTTCACCCCGGGCTCAAAAGCAGAAGAACCAGATGGATGAAAAAACCCTGAGCTAAAAATGAAAAATGAAATAAAATGTTCTTTCTCTCTATTCTTCACCACTCTAAGATGATGGGAAGGCGTCATTATGTAATTCCCTGCCGTCCTGGCCCACCTGTTGCTCGGGATGGACTGTTGGCTACTTCAAAGACGATCACATACTTGTATGAACCAAGAGTTGGCGCGATCGTCATCGAGCTCAGCACTGCTCCTTTTGAATGTGCACAGTTGGTGTGTAGGAGAGTTTACCACCTCCTCAGTGTGTGTGTGTGTGTATATATGTGTGTGTGTGTGTAGAACTGGAGATTCTCCTGTTAGAAGCAGAAAGGCGCGCATGGTGTTGTTAAAATTATTAGACTCATTATTAATTGGCATTGATAATTTGGAGTTTTAAACTTCTTCTTGTCTCTCTTAGAGAAATACCAGACTCTGATGGACACAAATACTCAAGAGTATATACATAGGCAAAGATTGACAGCTTGATTAATAAACATAATCAGCAGATTGGATGATTTTCAAACTGATGTATGGTGACAGCCCTCATCACCTTCCATTCAGTGAATCACAGCATGAAATACTTTACCATGTTAGTCAGTTTCAGGTACTGTTTAATATTTCATTTCACACTGTTGCTCTGTGCAATATGTTTTTTTCTTGCATATATTAGGGTTTTTTTGCGTATATTAATAAAGTATTGAGTGGTTTTTCTTGCATAATTTATTATCATATTACATTTTTATTGCATTAATGCACTGAAGTAAAGCCACATTAAAGTAACCCATCCATCATCGGTACAGCTTATCCATGTCAGGTTTGCTGTGGGGCTGGATCCTGGTGGTCGCTGGGTGACACCCCGGACAGGTTGCCAGTCTATTACATGGCTTACACATCGACAGACAAGCCAATCACATTCTCTCCCACACCTACGGGCGGCTGGAAGGCGCTTGACTCAGCAGCAGCACTGCCTTGACCTTTATCAACATCACCAACAACCAGAGGCTTTACAAAATACACGATGATGTCTTTTGTTCCCACTACTGCAAAACAGCCTCATTGCAGAGGTAAAAAAAAAAAAGAGTCCTTTTGAATCCAAATGCCAAAGGCTTACATGTGGTCAGTTTATGGCTTTACATAAGGGCTGTCACAGATCGATGGGCTCCATCCTACAGAGACAGAGCAGTTCACTCATAATATAGGCTGCTCTATTAAAGAAGCACTCTGCTCAGCTGAGTTTTCAGACTAATGGAAGTGGGGCACCAGAGGTTAGCCTGTAAAGACATACATCCCACAAAATGGAATTATGACATCTGGGATAAAATCTCTTTGGACAGTCAGATCAAACTGAGTGGAACAGGACATGAATTCATTTAAAAAGAAGGTTAAAGCTGCAGGAGTCAGTCAATAATCTTTATGGAGATGCATTTATAAGCCGAAAAATACAAGCATACCCACTGTTACATCACAATCATAGTTGGACAGTAACGTTTATATTTTGCTGTTTGTGTTTTCTGGGAGCTCTGTGTCATGCAGGGAAGATCACTTCGCATGCGTAACGAGCGCCGGAGCCAAAAGCGAGGCGTGAAAACCAAAGCGCTCTCTGTCAGACAGACAGTTTCTTCTGAGGACCTCGCGGCGACGCATCACTTTTACGCACAGCTCCACCACAATCCAGAGGAGAAACTCGCACAGGCACAAAAATGTTTTTATGTTGGCTGTGATTTGGAAACATTTAACATCGATATACTCTTGATCACACCTACAGAGTTTGCAGCGTTTCCGCGCGTAAAATCTGGTTTACGTCCTTTTCTCTCGGGATTCGGACACTGAGCCTATGTGCCAAGATGGAAAACTTAACTACAACTCAAAGGCACAACAACACCTTGGGGATTTGGACGGACTACAGCATTCAGTACAAGCTGATCAGCACTTTTGTGCTTTTGGTGATTTGCGCCCTGGGAATCGTTGGCAACGTGATGGTCATCTTGGTGGTTCTGACAACCAAACATATGCGGACTCCAACCAACTGTTACCTGGTGAGCCTGGCCGTGGCGGACCTGATGGTGCTAACAGCTGCAGGTTTACCGAGTATAACGGACAGCATCTTTGAGTCGTGGGTGTTCGGTCACTATGGGTGCCTCTGCATCACATACTTTCAGTATCTGGGGATCAATGCGTCGTCTTGCTCCATCACGTCGTTCACCATAGAGAGATACATCGCCATCTGCCATCCGATGAAGGCTCAGTTTCTGTGCACTCTGTCCAGAGCTAAAAAGATCATTTTATTCGTCTGGGCTTTTACGTCCCTGTACTGCGTGATGTGGTTCTACCTGTCAGATATCCAAGAGTTGGTGTATGACAACGTCACCATCATCACCTGTGGCTACAGAGTCTCCAGGAAGTTTTATTTACCCATTTATTTCTTCGATTTTGGGATCTTCTTCGTTTTGCCACTTCTGCTCTCCGCCGTCCTGTACGGACTCATCGCCCGGATCCTGTTCCTAAACCCGCTGCCTTCCGATCAGAAGGAGAAGAAGAAGAAAAACGGAAACGGCAATCAGAACAAAAACAAGAGCACAAACTCTCGGCACTCAAACTCCACCGCGACTTCCCGGAGACAGGTGGGTGATGATGGAGACGGCTGTTCATGTACAGGGCCGGAAATGAAGAAATATCAAATAAATTCATGAAAATGGTGACAATTTTGATTATTTTGCCTGATCAGTCAATGAAGGCATCAAACGGGAGAAAGGCCTAAATCCTAAAACATTAATTATTAAAGTCATTGTTTAATTAATTTTCCCAATCAAGTGCTGTGTTTTATTTGCTCCAATATCTTCTTTTATGTCTGTTTACTACAATGCATGGGAGAACATTTTACCCTCACAGGAATAGTAGGTAGTACAAAAAAAGGTAAAAGCATTACTTGATCATTAAAGTAGTCAATTTATTCTATATCGAGCAACTCGTGGATTTATCTGTTAAGCTTTTGCAGTGGGGGCGGCGTGGTTTAGGGGGTCAAGGGTGATCATGTAGTGATTAAAGGGTTTCCGGTCTGAGCGGCCTCCAGACCGGAAAGGCGCTATAGAAATGCATTTCATTTACTAGCATCAGTACTGCATTATGTACTGCGTATTTGTTGCAGTGTCTCACTCTCAATAAGTAAAATTCTCTTTTTTAAAGTTCTTCTTAGAATATTCCAGGAGAAAAAAAAATGCTAGCTAATTGCTTAAATGTGCATTTCTGATAAACCGAGCAGCAGAGCTTCAGACAGACTGGGATTACAAATGCTCCCACTTTTTCACAGCGCCCTATTTGGATCTCTGTGCACCCAAGATCTTGAAGACAGGAAGTCAATATGCTCAAAAATCTTTAAATTCTTGTCCTTCAATGCTACAGGTGACCAAGATGCTGGCCGTGGTGGTGATCCTCTTTGCCACGCTCTGGATGCCGTACCGCACCTTGGTGGTGGTCAACTCCTTCCTGGACCAGGCCTACCTGGACACGTGGTTCCTGCTTTTCTGCCGCTGCTGCATCTACCTCAACAGTGCCATCAACCCGGTCATCTACAACGCCATGTCTCAGAAGTTTCGCGCCGCCTTCCGCAAGATCTGCCGCTGTGGACGAAAAGGCACAGAGAAGCCCGCCGCTTACAGTGTGGCCCTCACCTACAGCGCGGCCAAAGACATATCTATGGTGGAGAGCACCGAGCACTTCACCACAGAGCTGGAGGAGCTCACCGTCACGGATGAACTGCTGTCGGAGCAGAAAATGATGTTTCAAGAGAACAGCGTCTATGGGAAGGTGAATTTCAGTGACGCCTGAGTGAAAGCTTGTAATGTTTGAAGGCAGAGTGACGCCTTGGAGGGTTAAAGAGATTGGAAACATAACCTAATGGAGTGTGAATGCTGTTTCCCGAGCGCCTGCTGACCTTTTCAAAGTCAGACTGTGATGTAAACACAGATTACTGCCACCCATGACGGTACTCAAAGTGCGATAAAGACAAAAAAACTCTTCTTCAACAAAAAGCGCCAGACAATTAAAGTCCTCTTACCACAAAGTCGGTATCTCCTCTTGGACCTGTGTGAATATTAGAGGCCACGTGGTGTCTGATGACACTAAGCAGCGGCCCAAAGCACATACAATTCCTCTCCTTAAAGCAAGACTGCGTAACATTTGACAAAACAAACACCATATGATACCAGTTTGACTTAAAAACACCAAATTCCATTTATTCTCAGCTCATCACTCTCGTGGCTTTCGCATTTTCAGATTTGGTGCGGCTCAACAGCGGCCACTGTGGCCTAAAGTGGTAATTACAAGACATGGTGACTGATTTTGCCTACATTTCAGTTTACGTTACCGTGGCCTAACTTTGAAGGTGCACAGAGCTACACATTAGCCACAAAATGAAAGAGATAAAAGACGCAAAATATCCAGCTTTATTCAGCTGAGCGCCCCCTGCTGCTGTTTGGGTGACACGTCGGGATTGTACGGTTGGAGCATCATATAGAAATCCAGGATGGATCATGTTTCTGTTTCAGGTTGAATTACCCTGAGGAAATATTTCACCGACGACAGTCACCTTGTGCCACTTAAATAAGACTTTGTTGACCCTTTCAGTAACAAAAGACTATTTTCTTGGTAAAGAACATGTATGGCCTCCAGCACAACGTGGAAAACAAGGCAGGCTGTGATGTCAGTGTTCTGGAGGCAGGCAAACGGTTTTACACCAAGTGCCATCTCTCATTGACGTATGTGTGTATCTATAATTCAAAAAGTGTCACAAACACCAAGCTTAAAAGTAGTTGTTCTGGGTCTGCAGCATCCTCGTCATCACATCCTTCCCAACCTTTGTCCATATCTCTGTCGCTCAAATTTAAGCTATGGCTGATGTCGTAAACCTCAACAATTTACAATGTGAAGGAAAGTGTAATATGTAAAAAAAATTGTTGGTAAAATTACAATCGATGTATCGTACCATGTGAAGTGTGGATATAACAAAATGTTTTGCTTGTTTTGTGCATAGCTGGCTCGCACCGTGGTTGGAGGAAGGTGCAGCGCTGTGTTCAGATACGCTGATACCGTTCCGTGTTTTGTTGAATTTGCTTGTTAACTCGGCAGATTGATGTAACTTTTCCTGACTTTCTGAGAGCGGTCGCCCACACTGGGGGATACAACTGGCCCCACAACGAAGGAGGATAAAGCATGCGGACAAACAGCCAGGGTTTCATTCACTACCATATGTGGAAATGTGGAAAAACAGCTACAGTTTGTGTTTCATGACTGGGCCAAAACAGCGTCGCAGTGCCTTCAGTATCAGCACATTCACGCATCTGTGTGTCTGTTCCCTGTGTTTTAAAAGTGATCGTTCTGTTCTAACGTTTGTCAGACTCCCCCGTCTGACACAGGTTAAGTGTGTATTTTATTGAACTGTTGTTTTCATGACTGTTCGTGATAAAAACAACAGAGTAGATATTTTTGTGATGTGTTCTTCAAAAGCTGGTGGTCTTGCTTTCAAGTAAAATGTGATTCTGTGACTAGAAGTGATGGCTAACTAGAAGTTGTTGACGCATAATTTTATCATGATATTCCGAATAAAGGTGGTTTTGAAATGGCAGAACCAGTTGTGATGTTTTCGCCCATTTTGGATAACTGAAACTGTTATTAACTGCTTGATTGATTGATTGGGTGGATCCAGGAATTTTGTGAATAATCTGTTAACACTGCAGGCTTATATGCAGAATTTTGTGAAGCGGAGTAAAGTAAATTTTTTTTCCATGTCTGATTTGGGCCACTTGCACACGTAGTCCTAAATCTGATTTGCATCTGATCTCTTCTATGTGACTGGAGAACCATCATTTTATGTAGATTTTAACGATTCACATCTCTGCTCAGGCTCACAGCTCTGGCTGTCATCATTCAGGGTTTGCAGCCCCGGGGCGTCAGCCGAAACATGAGATTGTAAGATTGTCAGGTATATATATGGAGAAGCTTTCCTCCAAGCTAAATTGAAAGAAATGTAATCTCAAAATATCTGAGTGGGGTTGAATTTTCATGATTTGAATGTCGTGCAAATGACATTCCCAAGTGACCCATCACAACAAAAATATGAGAACAGAACAGAAAATACAAACTGAGCCTGGAATGTGAATGAAGACTGTCAATATTTACATTAATAATAAAACTATTCAAAGCAATGAAGAAAAAAAATCAGACATATTTAGCCATGATAGACAATAAATAGTCGTAGTTGGATTTGACTGAGATAAGGACAGAGCTCTGACAGAATTAACTATGAACTTGGACAGGAAGCATATTAATGGAACAAATAAAAAATTTTAAAAAATCACTAATGTGTCATTAGTAACAGACCTACTTGAACATCTCTGTGAGGAGTTTGCTTTGATCCAGAGACTCGGTCACGCATTCACAGCTGCAGTATCCGGACAAAGCACCAATCTGTTACTAGGGTCATGGTCAGGGATTGAACCAGCAGCTGATCACCGATTACTAGGTGATCATACCACCCTCTTAGTCAAGGAGGTTTTCTTCTACTTCCGATGAAAGTTTCAACTTTCACAAAATGAGTAAAATGGTCTGTCCCTATAATAGCCCCGTGTGCACACTCTGTCTCACCCTGCCTGCTGGGAAAGGCTCCGAAAACAAATTCCCTTCATATTAAATGCGCTTGCCTTTTCATCTGTGTTTCTTTTACATCCGCTTCCTGCTCATGATGTGTGTCAAGGAGGAGCGGGGAGGATGAAAAGGACACGTCCCATGTTTTGGAAGGTAAACTTCCTTGACATTCAGCGGATCAAACATGACTATGACCTATAAAGTTTGTAGTGACATATACAAACATCTACAAGCAACGACTGGACCAAAGAGATTCTCTGCCACAGTACACTGCCATGTCAGGATCATGAGGACTGAAAACGCTCTGACCTCCTCCCTAAGTCAGAAAGACCCCCCAAAACCAAAAAAATCTATGGACTAATGCTGCTGGCAGAGTGTGATTATCAATGCCACATTTGACGTCATTACCAGATGTTTTATTAACACTTACATCAAATACACCTGAATCCAATCAACTTGTTTTTGTCTGCAGTTCAAAACGCTTGATTTTCTTCAAGTAATGGAAAAATCTGCCAATTCTGCCCCTTCAGAGAGACACGCGAGCCTGTTTACAGCACTCAGTCAGAGAAACCACCTCGTGCTGCAAGGCAAACAGCAGATCACCCATGTTCCAACAGTATCGAAATGCATTCATCGTGTTCCGCATTGCTACAAAACTGACATGACAAACACTCATATGTATCCAGATGGACACCTTTATCTTGGGGTAATAAACAGTCCAATGCATAGCAACAAATGCAAATGTGAGCAGTCGCAGTGTGACCAGTGCACACCGTGCCTGAGAGTCATCCCGGAGGGCTGATAACTCAGTGCTACTGTCAAGATCCAGCGGCATGACTGGAATTTCAAACGGCTTTATACAGTTTCTCTGGAGTGTAAATAATGCTTTCAAGTGAACCTTCATTTTCTCCACTGATTTGTGATGTCACAAAATATGCACATCTGCATGTTCTGAATATGACAGTGCTTCGCTTAAATGTCTGTTCCCCGTGCATACAACAGGGAGGTCTCGGGGTACAGGATTGTGTCACTCAAATTTCAGGTCACACATATCCGTATTTTCAAAATCACCAACTCAGATTATATGTTAATCTGAATGGTTAAAGAAAAAAAAAAAATGAATGCGACATTTGAGGCGAATGGTTTCTATTTTAAGATGGGCACAGTCATCTTTAGCTCTTAAATGTGCCAAATAACCTTTTACAACAGACAACTGAGACTTGCATTCATTTATTAAAATGAAACTAACTGTAATCATCTTGGGACTTTGTTGTATTCTTGTTTTTGGAGGATGAATGACGAATTCGCTCATTTAAAGCAACATAAACCACAAATAAGATGCTGTGTGCTGTGAAGACAGAGAGACAGAATCATAAATTATCTTTTTCTATTATTATTATTCAGCTGAACATGGAGGCCATGAAAAATGATCTGACATGTTCTGCAGGACGGCTTAATCTGATTATTTGATTCCACCGTGGTTTGTAGAGAACAGCCACAAGAAGGTACGCGGTACATAAATAAGAATAAAAAGTACCCAGTTTATCACAATCATAATTCACCAAAAAAACCCAGACTCCACTGATGGCACATTATTTGTTCTTTTGTTGAAAACAAAATGAAATATGTCTGTTAGATGGCTGAATTAAACAAACTATTTTGGGTAAGATTGGGTCAAGTTCAAGCAAACGTCCTCGACTAGATATGTGCATAACTTTCATTCACTCTCTCTAACACTGCTTATGAACCATACAAAGTGCTTCATCACTTCAATGAAAATACTGTGTTATATCCATATCAAATTGGCCAAAATATTAAGTTTTATCAAAGATGTTAATAGTTGAGGTCCAGAATTTGTATCTTAAATTTGTAGGGTCTTTTTTGTAACACCAATTAATAATCAGTAGATTAATCAATTTCAAAATAAATGATAGTAGCAGCCCTAGAATTCAACCTATCCTACATCTAATGATCCCTCATCTAAAAATCTTACATCAACTTATATTTTGTCAGTCTTGTTATACAGACAGCATGATAACTGTCGCAATGACATCACCACCACCGCTTCCTGAATGTCGGCTGATGAAAGACTTGAGAACTCGGTCTTTTGTGGACAACATACAAGAAATTTAAAAACCAGTGTACAGTAAAAGCATCAGTAGGTGGATTAGGTTTGAAAACAGGAGCGTGTGACTCATTTTGGCAGCTGTGGTGAAAAGTGACATTTCATGCATCAGTGCTGCTGTTTGTTTGGAATACACGGAGGAACCAGGCTGCTAGCACGAGCCACTACGGCTGAACAGCCAAAGACAAAAGGCCCACAGTACCACCCACACTGTCTGATTGACAGTTGATCTCTGGAAATAGCGCAGCCAACAATTATTTTTATACGAAAAATCAAAACAACAAAAAGCATGCGGGTTACCCCTTCAAGTTATCTCCTATTTATTATATGACAGGTTGTAATTAGTGGACTTTCTGCAGATACAGACTTTGAATGAGATGCATCGCATTGGTGCCCCGCGGAAAGTAAAATCACAACGCAGCCCCGTTTTAATACTTGTTTGAATGTTTGAATTTAACAAAACAGAAAAGGTACCGAGGTTCACACTGAGGCCCGAGGACGAGCAAAAGAGAAGAAATCAAACAGTAAAACAAACTGAACAGGAGAGGATGAGATGAGAAAGGAATGAAGGCAGTGATGCCCTGAGGTAGAGATAAGAAACTTATTTTCTGGCTCATTAACTCTGAAATAAATGTGATTCGGTGCAATAAAAAGCTCCTTGTACTGTGATAATGGGGATATAATGATCGTTATGACACCATGGTTAGACAGAGCAACAAAGACGTGCGGGGTGTAATTATACCTTCCATGCAACAAGCCAGCAGAATCTACTTTTATGAATAATCAAGCATGAAAGAAACTATGCTGTGCTGACTGGCTGCTGATGAAAAAATGTTAAAAAAAATCTTCTTTCCTCAGTCAGAGAAATGCATCAATACATTACACTTCTTCTAAACATAATCTGAAAATGTTGCTCTTTTGACTTTTAACAAGCAATGTGAATACACTTTGCTGCTGCATCACAGGGAGATCTTACCCTGAAATGTAAATTATAATCTGTTCAACCTGCGTCAGTTTCGGTACCTTTTTTCAGACCTTATTGCTATATAAAAATGTCACTTTAGAATCTTAAGTGGGGCTGTGTTTTACCCACTCAAGGATTCAATACTGTGAAGTGCAACAGATATTGGCTTGTGAATGGGGAACACATTAAATTTGAAGGCTGAAGAATGCTCTGTCCTTTATCACCACTTGCAAACACAATGGCCGACATATTGCAGATTCTTGCAATCCCACCCAAGCTCTACTTTAGTGCAATTTTAACAATGATATCCACTCTATGTGGTGGTGTTTATCACATCAAAACAATGGCAACTAGGGTTTTCTTCAAGCTAAGACCCTTACAACAACATTTAACATTGGCCCAAATTAGAACTGGTAGTTTAACAAAATCCAAGTTGTTTCGATGTCTTTGTTTATTCACGTCATGTAGTGACACTAACAGAGTAATTTGCCTCGTTTTGTGATGTTTCCAGTTGGTAATAACATAAACATTCAAGTCTGTGCTATTAAAATGCCTAAAAACGCCCAGTAAAATAGGTATTACACTCACAGGGTCTGATTACTTTTTCTTCATGTTGTGATTCCATCAGTGAGGAGCTTTATTCATTAGCAAAGAATGCGCAATCACCCAAATAATGGTTTGTCGAATGATCCTCTAGGTGTGGATGTTTACTCCAGTCATTTAAAAGTGCTACTTGCTCCTGCAGAGAAAAAGGTGTCATTATTTCTCTGACCCTAATCAACAAATAAACCAATTGATTTCTCTGGACAAGAATGCCAGCACAATCAACTATATGTTATAAGGATAACGCCTGTAATGTACATATACTATGCATATACATACACTGCATATATAAATTTCCTTCGTGATTAATAAAGTATCTATCTATCTATCTCTCTCTCTCTCTCTCTCTATACTTTAAGACTAATGTGTGAATTGTAGAGTAATATTCTTTACGGCACAATCTTGATATTGTGAATTGAATTAATGATTAACTGAATTGGCTATTTGTTTAGTTTTTGTTTTGTCTGGATCAAAATATATCAAAAGTACAACAAAGTATGAGGGCTAAATTTAAAAAAAAGAATAAAGTCCTAATATTAATGTTATGAAAATAAAGTTCTTTTTAAAGTCCTTTTTAGTTTTTGCATAAGCCCTTAAAACATGTTTTGTGATGCAGACTGAACAGAGCGGTTTGTAAAATTCGCGCCACATATTATCTTGGGAAAGGTGCTGATTTCTTTTTCATTTAAAGTTTCATCTAGTTTCCTGACCCTGGAGCGACCGTTCTGAAGTGCTGATTCCATTTTAAAAATGCACAGCAAACACTTGCCGGGCTTACCTGAAATGTTTGGAAAAGGCATAGGGCAAGCAATAAGTATGGTATCTATAATTACTCAATTCCCTGTAGTCACAAGGCTTGACAACGTGTTGTGCGCGGTGTTTGAGTAACCGCAGAGACAATCCACAGAGACATTATCGAGTTTGACAGGCTTCCTTCGACTAATCCGGGGTTGCTGCACAGCCAATATAAACAAGTGGTCCACTTTAATTCAATCGCGCACCATCTATTAGGTTTAAACACAGTAAAACTAGATTTTCCACCGTGAGACAATGAACGGCCAAAAGAAAAGAGCATCTTAATTAACCCTGCCCAATGGTGGAGGACACAATTAGACCTGGGAACTGCTAAGACGAGGGGGTCGGGGTGGAGGGCAAATGGACGGATGACAGCCTCTACAAAAATTGCCCTGCTAAAGAAAACACTTAAATTGCAAATCCAATCTGCAATCAAGACTGCCAGAACCAGGAGCATTGACTAGCTTACAATTCACGGGTAAATTCTGCTAAATTGATGACCATGGACAATTTGGATTCTTATCATTTTAAACAATTCAAATATTGTATTGTGATAAGAAAATGAAAATGTTGTGAGATCATAGAGGAGGATGCTGGTAGGACTTAATTTCATGAAGGAGCCGTAAGAAGTTTTGTGCTTGCATGCGTGTCTCCCCAGCTTTTTACATGGCTCATCTTGTGTTTGAGAGAAAACAGTTCCTTTTACAACAATCCATCAGTGTCGCTATTCAATGTGCTTAAAAATGGAAAATGTTGCTCTGAACTAGTAAGGCACAATGTTTGTGTGCTGACAGGATCTAAGAAAGGAAAGAGAGACGAAAAACACTTTATTGATCCCCGTAGAAAAATTCATCCTCTGTATTTAACCTCATCGTAACTGTGAGGAGCAGCGGACAGTCACAGTCCGGCACCCAGCGACAAAAGCGACAAACTCTAGACCTTCAGCCTAGTGCCTTGGTCAAGAGCAATGGCAGGAGTAATTATGCTAATGCAAGTTTTTGTGGGTGGGGGAAACCAGTGCACCTGGACTTTTTAGATACTCTGGGCCTTTTTGGCAGGAATGAACAGTCACACCATGATGCTCACCAAACAAGGGCAACTTGCAAGTGAACCTTTTGTAAGTCAATTTTTTTGGGGGGGTCAGAACCAAAGTGTTACCTGATCTAAATAAAGGATGCACTCTATGGATTATATGTGCTGTAACAATGAAATAAACAGTAGAACATCAAACCTGCTAAGCTTTAGGTGCTGGAAATAGTGGCTACAGAAATTATGATATTAAGGGATGAGCAAAATGAAAAATTGCGCTATGAAGATTTTATAATCCCACCAAAGATACATTATCATCCACAACTCCCAAAAAAAAGCCTATTTTTGGGAAATGGATGAATTAGAGCGACCGTAACCCAAGCCAGACAAAAATCTCAGTTTGATGCTCCTCCTTTGTTACAATGTTGAAACTACATCTGCTCGAATACAGTAAGAGATGCTAAACAATGATACTCATCCACACGTACGAAGTAAATTTCTGCACACATTTCACATCAAATATATGGAATGGTTTTATTTGGAAACACACATTAATTTTCCAGTTGTTCCATATTTATGATTGTACGTCTGAGTGTCTAACTTAGAAAAAGCAAATGAACACGTCACGATTGATGTAGGACATAATTCCACAAATGGTACAACCCTGCACAAATCTTTATTTTGGAATGCTCACACTATTAGAGAGTGCAAGTAATTAAATGAAGATCTGAAAGTAATCCCAAATCTAATTATTATTGACCTTTAGGACAAAGAGGTTACTTAAGGTTAGGATGAACAATCTCTCATTGGTCGCACGGAAGCCCAGGATTGGTTTGTCGGAGTCCAAGCTGGCCACCTGTTGCTTAGCAACCTGTCCTACCTGACGGCCCTGCTTCCTGTTGAAAAGGACGGTCTCGACGGGTGCTGGCTGTCGGTAAATGAACGCTCGACGTAGACACTCGCACAGCGTGGCATAAGAGAAGTTTGGAGCACATGTGGCAAACATCTTATCCTGTTTGGATGCCTGAACATAGCCTAGGAGAAAAGTGAGTAAAATCAGGGACAGACCGACTGATAAATAGTGTGAAAATCCCGCTGTGTTTCATTTTCACACTTACTGTAAAACTGCACAATGAACCTAACTATATAGCAAAAAAACATCTGACATCAATAAAATGCATATAGCAAACTCAAACATACAAGTGCACAATTGGGGACATCTTAACAAGCATGATTTTGATGTTCGTTTTTATGTGTGTTTTGAGAATTTTTTTCTGTAAGTCACGTTTTCATACCACCATCTGCACTCTCAAATTGGATGATGCATTGCATATTTAATTCGACAGAATAGAAAATTCCACTGTGTAAAAAAAAAAGAAAAAAAAGACAAATGACAATGTCAGTTCTGTCAAAAGGGAAAATTTAAATTAAACCTTTCCTGGATTCCACTGCATCTGTGGAGTAAGGGGGGAGCAGGAGGTCTAATTTCATCATTCCTCACGCCTTAATTTTTCATGACCCAAAAATCAACGTCTGCCATCTTTAAGCGAGTTGTAATTATCTGCTGTGGGAGTGTAGAGCCTAGACTAGAGGATGTTTGAGTAAGGAAACCTGAGTCTCACATCAAACAGACACTTCTTCGCCGGTCCTGGCTGCACTGTGGTAATACGGAGGCTTGGGTCAAGTCTCGTGAACACCAGTTTCTCTCTCGTATAGTTATTCTTGTGCGTGTTCACTGTGTCTCAAGTAGGACGGACTAAGATGTGAGCAAAAGTAACAAGTGAGAGAAATTAAATGAGAAAAAAAAAGATTCTCAACCACAGATGGTGGTATTTGAGAGGCTATAAATGAACAGAATGGCTCATATTAAGACCATAGGTTTTATTATCAAGACTTATTTAAACGGATGACATACACAGCTAAATGGGAGGGAGTTGCCAATTAACCTATTTCCATATGTTGATTGTTGCCTCTGTGTAATCTGTGAGGAGCATCAATATAATTCCCTTCCTTTCTCTCATTAAATGCTGTCTTACTGCATCCATTTCCATTTGAAATTTTCGGTCATTAATCTCATGAAACACTTGAGGCACAGCAGCTGTTCAACAGTGGATGTAAACAAAAGCTAATAGCTATGTGAAGTAATGATTCAGGATACATTTGGCAAGTGTCACGATTCTTTAAGACAGGCTGTTTACAAGTCGAAAATATGACTAATATGCCACTTCCCCTATCTTACTATGACCAAAGAGAAGCAGGAGTACTTAGGTGTTTACATGGCTCATTGTTTCATCACAGTCACATTACATTGTTGCCTCCATTCATATCTTTATATTTCATTACTGTTAGTTTGCACTGCAATTTGCAGAGGTCAATCAAACATCTGGTGCTGCGACAATTTGACTGAACGGGGCAATGACAAAAATTTCTAACTACAAATTCACTCACCAATATTGCCATAGTAATTTTGGGCACTCTTGTCATTAGGGGAAAGGAGAGATGGGAGACAGGAAATATTATGTAGACATTGGGGCATGAAATGCAACAATACCGGGCAGGCTACATGCTGCCATTACGTATGTCTTAAAACCAGCAGGGCACCAGGATCCCCCAGAATAGATGTTTTATTTCAGCTCTTACCCAGGGCATTGAAGGTGACAATGTGCTCCCACATGTTGCTAGGTTGGTCAGGCCGAGGCTGCCATACAAGGGCATCAACATCATGTCTGAGGCACAGGCAAGGCATCTCAGACGGGTTGACATCAACAGTAAACAGGTACTGGTGACCCCCAAGATTCACCTGGACAGAGATAGAATAAAGGGAACGAAATTAGTGATCTTGGAGAATGAAATATAATTCCATTATGTAACCCCTCAATCATGCTGCTCTCAAAAATTTGTTGTATCAACAGATTTGGATTAATGTATCCCACTTAGATCAGAATTAAGATACAAATCTCTTCACCTTCTGGACTCATTCATTTGCTACCTATGCCATATTAGAGAACTCTGCTGATCTAAAAGATGACAAGGCTTCCACTGCCAAGGGTACGGTTACGGAACATCCAGTCTGAAAAACTTACAGAAACACAAAACAAGAATAATTTTCTATTCTTGAAATATATCATTGTAATAAAACAAGCAGATAAAAGCTTATAAATCCTATGGTTTATTATAATTGCTTTCCTGTTTTGCTCTTTCAACCATATTCAACTGCCAAACAAACCTGCCAAAACGAGGGATTTGGAGCAGGCCCCCTCAACCAGTCCAGTTCCTTGCCCAAATGCAGGCACAGCAAGCAAAAAGACAAGCAAGAAAAACAACTTTCCCACATCTCTTCATGCTCGATAAAAATGGTTTCATTATGCAGAACAAATATAATGTAATGCTTGAACGACCTCTGTCACAGGAGAAATGTTACCGTTCGTCATGCTGAGTGCATCTGTTTGATTACCTTGTAACTATACATGTGCAATATGCTACACCGCAGCAAGAAATCAGAATCAATGTTCTATTAACGGAAAACATTTATCAAACAGGAAAATCACGTTTGCCTGAGCTGTAAACAGCTCTATTAATGATGCGTGAGCAACCCTACAGACTTCCTCTGTCTCTGCAAGCATGAATCAGTAAGATATACACCCCTGTATGTGGGAGAACTCCATTTCCAATAAAGCACGGCCATCAAAGCTTTTTTTGAATAGGACTTAATAACCATAAAGCACATAATTCTATATATGCACCATGTATCTGCACCATAAACACCTCGTTTTGATGACTTGTTGGATGCTCGGTGCTATTCTAGTCTGACTCCAGTCGAACTGCTGACTGTTCACACCAAGTGTGAAGCTCACACTGTCAACCCACTGACAATTCTTACTGCCAGCACGTTTCAGAGACTATCAGACAGCACTCTCCTCCCCACCTCCATACACACTTGACAGGCATTGAAAATGCAACACAAACCAGCCCATATGTTGCTGGTTGACGGTAGAGCACAATGACAAGCCTTTAGTGAGCCAACAGTCCTCCGTTCTTCCACTCCAAAACTAATTTATGTGCCAATTGTGTTTTACTTGGAACACATGGCAGACGTTACTCAGGCTTCAGACATTGCTTATGCTTGAATGTGTGAGTAAACTGGCAATGAAGCCAGTGACTGCCCTAGCGATGATAGTGATTAGGGAAAAAAATAAAGTAAAAGTCCAGTAACATTCAACCATTCAAGGTGGACAGTAGGTTTTTGTTGTTTCGGAAAATATAGATGAGCAAATGAACGAAATGGCATTGTGATATTTCACAACACTAAATTTACCTCAAACTCTCAATGTTTATAATTGTGGCTATAATCTTATTGTAGAATATTATGTATAATATTTAATAACTATATGATAATCATTTATATATGTGGTGGTGTACAGTATGTATACCAGCATTACTTTTCATAGAAAATAAATTTGCGTGCTTCTTCATTTACTGTTTCCCACTCATCGTCATTAACCTCAGCACTGCAATCCTACGACTTCCTGAAAAATAAAAACATCAAAACTTCCTGGTATTCAGGGGCTAAACAAACAAACACATTTAAAAACTGAGAGCTGAATTATGAGGCTTTTACATCATTATTTTAATCTCACACACTGTATTTCCAGAGGTCTCCTGATTTAGACAGAAAAGTACAGCAGAATGTTCCACCTTGAAGCGAGGGCAATCTGGTGAATAACACGAGTAGCTAAACATTTAAAAAGATGTAGAAGAAAAAAAAAGATAAATTCTACTTCAGTTTCTTCACAAAGCTAACACTCAATGGACAGGATTAAACTCCAGGCAGCAGAACAAAGTATCTGATTATCATGTCCAATCCAGAATCTAAATTCCCACTAATCCCCATGTTACCTGCAAAAATGAAATAGGTTGTTCAAAACACTGATAAAGAATGCTATGTGAGCTCAGTTCTTAGATACTATCAGAGGCTGTGGATACCTTGTGTACTCATATATTCTTATCAAGTCTCTGCCAGCAGACAGCTAAAAATGTATTCTGGAAGACATTTGAATTTTTTTTTTTTTTTAGTTTTTACACTAGAGCAGAGACTTTGTGATAGAAAACAGTTTATACCACTGTGTTCCTATAGGTTCAGATAAAGTGTATCTATCAAATGAGTGGGATTAACACACATATATGAATATTATGAATTTGGGAGGAATAAAGAACAAGAAACTGAATTGTATTTCATAAAGTCCATGGACAATGTGGAATTTTATGAAAACTTCATACAAATTGGGTGCATTCTGGAGGCACACCTGGTAGAGCACAGTATATTGCTTTGTTAACCAAATAGCAAAAAGTTTATGTACACTTACACCATCAGTGATTGGATTGGATTTGGACTAGGCAACCTGTACTTTAAAATCAAAAGCTTCCTCATGTGCGAGGCCAATCTTCTAGATCAGAGTGTGTGCTTATGGTAAGAATAAAAAAGCCAATTGCAGCTGTACAGCAACTAGACGTCTTTAATAACTGCTGAAAAGGTCAAATGTCTGTCTACCACCCTGTTGTCGTCACTGCTGTTGTGTTAGTAGTAAAACTGCTGCTTATTCCCTTTTTCAACAAGAGGGCAAAACCCTGTATCTCTAGGTTCTCTCCTGTCTAAGACACAATAAGACAATTTAAAAAATGCCTGTATTCTGTTCGACTGTAACGAAGGCTGTTTGTATTAAAGAGCATTTGGCCATCGTAGCAACTGACATTTTAGTCGGCTGCTTTGTTTAGAGTGTCACTTATTCTTTACTAATATATTCTACTGAGTGTTGCTTTTTTAATCAAAGGGCAGTGTGTGCTGCATTTTACTTTAAAGCTATTTACTTTTATGCAGCATCATACAAAATAAATAGCACAAACAAATTACTCAATCTTACAATCTTTGTGTCAAAATCTTTGATTTATCCTTTATCAATACAGTTTGTTCTGTGACATAGAACTCTCAGAGAAGATGTGGTTTGTTGAACACAACTGTAAATAATAACCAATATTGTCATGGCACAGCATTTTAAGAGGGGTATTATATTTGAAGGGCATCAAAGATATCTTATGGATATGATTCACAGGCTTACTTTGAACAAACACACGCAAGGGCCATTCTTCTTTTTAGAATTTGGACTGGATAATAAAAGGCAGCATAATTTGAATTTGAAAGGTTTTTATAAACCGCCGAGTCCAAGCTAGGGAGTGAGATGTGGGACAGACGACTGAGGACGAGTAAAAAAAAAGGAATAGGTGCAAGGCTTCTTGAATAAGCTTCTGCCCACATCTGCATGCACTCATGTCTACACAAAGGTCTTCCATGTTGCAAATAATAAACATACACATTCAGAGCAAAAGGCTGACCGCACATGCACGACTCATTTCAGGGCCAATGCTAGCCTGGCGTGAGCTATTTACGAAGTAAATGGAGGAAAAGCATTAAGAGGCTTTTATTCTTATCAGGCCCTTCATCAAGATAGGACATGAGCATTATAGCCTATAATGAATTCACTGAGCACCATGAGCCTTCCATTACATAATGAAAGGGTTCATTTCTGATGGCTGCAAGAAATCGTGTGATAGGGAATTTTCTACCATAGACAGCCACAAATGATTTAGTTGACATAAAACAAAGAAAGAAAACCCAAAACAGATTAAATACAATTCTGAGGAAAAGAGGGCATGATTGATTCCAACCTGTGCCTTTCTCTCTGCCCTGTCCTCCCTGTCTATCACTCCACTGTGCTAATCACAATAAAACAAAAAATATTGAAAAAAATTATTTTTAAAGAGAAAAGAACCACAGGTCTCAAACGACAATTGGCAATATAATTGAGGAAGGAGTCTTCTCTTTGGTCTTATAAAGACCAGTAATAGAAGACTATAGATGGAAAGTTTTTTATCTGACATTTCTTTCATGATAACATCTCAACTTCCTCTGAGGGAAGACGGTCGAGTCAACCCTCAACTAGTTCAGAGAGGATGGAAATTGGTCAAAAATATACTGCTGTGCTTCACCTTGTAACTTTTTAGGATGAAGAGTTCCTCAAGTCTCCTGCAATTATTAATTGCATTTAGAGTGAAAAAGTCAAACGGAAAAAGTACAGAAAGAAACATTTTGTATTTTCACTTGTGTAAATATCCACTAAATACATTTAAGTTCCCATCGACACTATTACCAGCTGGGGATTTGTCTGTCCTTTGTATTTCAGAAACCGCACAGTGTTTTTAACACACACTAAAAACCACCTAGATAATGCCCCCATTCTTTTTCCCTCATTCATAGAGATATCCCTGAAAGCCGTTCAAAAGAAATTAAAATAGACAGCCTTTAAGTGCTGTTTGTTGGAGTACATGTATTGTGGAAATAAACATCCTTGTCAATACCTTCTTGTGGTTTAGGTGAATAAATCGACTGTGCGGGTTTGCATAAGAAGTCAAAGCTTAATGCAGCTGACACTGACACCAAAGCAGATGGGGCTTTTGTGGAGCCATGTTAAAATAATATTAAACATTTCTCCAAAGAGGTGACAATAAAGCCCACTTTGATTTTCTATTATGGGGTGCTGCATCTATGGAAATAAGCGTATAATGTGTGCCGTTCTTATAAAAGCATAGTCGATATGTGGCTCAGCTGTTGTGCACAACAAGAGAAAGGCTTGTTCTTGAGATATTAGAGGGACCATATCTATGTGTTTTTATTAATGAAATCAAGCTAATGAAGTCAATCTAACAAGGAGGCAACCTGCCAAGTGACACTTGCCCCTAATGAATAAATTCTTAGCGTAAGTGTTTATAAAAATAGATGCCAACTACAATCTGTTCATCTTTAAAATATTCAAGTCACGGGGAAGGTTGAAAAAAAATGAAGAAGGGTTGCCTGTTTCTTAACTATTGAGCCTTTGTGGAGCACTTTGGTCAAGTGGCTTGTTAAAAGTTAAGGCTAGCTGTGACTAGCTCGCTGAGGGTAGGGTGGAATAAGAAGGTGCTCTTAGCAGTGAGCCATCAGGTATCCAGCATGTACTTGAGGGGAATGAAGGACGGCAAGAAAGAAGAGAATGTACTGAAAACTTCACTTATACTAAGGACTCAAGAAAGAGGGATTTAAATTGTTTACCGGAGTAAGAGAGATGTGTTACTTACCACCTGAGTGGGCTTTAGCGATTCTCCATCGAAGTGTGTGAGGCTGGAGCTGTCCTCTGGGAACCTGTCGCAGTCCTCCAGCCCCAGAGAGTTACATGGGTTACTATTCTGTGAACAAAGCAGGAACAGGCTAATAAATACAAGCTGTGGACACACACATTGTTTTGCTTTCAACATCACACAGAGGACCAGGGAAAGGAGAAGTGGCTAAAAATGCTGTCCACCATGAGACGTGAGCAAACCTCTGGAAACCAGAGCATGATGATTTGTAGAGGATGGAGAGAAGCAGAGGGCTCTGAGCAATCAAAGTGGAAATGGATCTCAGAGGAAAAGGAACTCTAATAAACTCTGAATAGTGGACCATCTAGTAAAACTACAAAAAATGGTTTAAGAGTGGCATTCTTAAAACAAAATCAAAGCATCTGTGCAGGATATTTTGAGAACACACATGGATGCACTCACAGTTCTTTTACATAAAGCAGACATAAGAAATAACAGCTCAACACCGAACAGAGAAATATTAAGTTTTTGGTTGGTTAAGGTTATGGTTGAAACATCAGCTGTCTTGTCCACATATCATGAAAGTGTGTTGTGTGAAGATGTTCATTCCCATTTTCAGTTTGACTGAAATTTAAATCTTGCTCCCCTTCATATTTTGCAGATTCTATTAACTTTTCGCTTGCACCACCACCTGGGACGAAATTGCCTAAAATACATTTCCCAACGTAATAACAAAGTGAAGACACCAATGTAATTTCAGTAGCCTGTGTAGCCACTTGGGAATTAGTTAAGTTTACAATAAGACTATTACTAAGATAGTCAATTCATCAGTATGTTTTTCTGTGTGTCCCACACTTTCTTATTTTGGATGTCATGAAGACTGCTACCTCCACCAGCTGCTGTGATGCATTAGATATTCGATCATGTATTTTTTTTTTTACTTTGAACAAAAGTAATTCTTCCAACATTACTTTAAAGTTTTGTCTCAACCATTTCTGCTTTAGCTTTAATTTTGGTGATTTCCATGATTTAGTTTTTGTTTTATTTAGTTTTAGCTTTTACAGGGAAGAAGCCCACAAAGGCAAAAAAAACTAGTCAAGCTTTAGTAGAACCTGACAACCCCACAGCGCCTATTCAAAATAATTCAAAATGTAAAAATTCTTTCATCAACTCCCTGCTGTAAAACATACATCAAATCAGTGTGATTGACAGGTTATCAGAAAGATAGAATTTAGGTCGAGGGAGAAATAAGACGTGTGTGTGTGTGTGTGTCTGTGTGTGTCAGAATGTGAGAATCTGAGTGTGTTTTTTCCGCCAAAAAAGAAATAAAAAAATCGCCCACATGATTACCTCGACCGTCGGTGTGTGAGTGTGTGGATGGGTGAATGTGAGGCAAAAATTTGAAAAAAGCGTATAAATATATATATGTATAAATGCAGTCCATTTACCATTTAATGGGTAAAAAGATCATACAGAGGTTCAGTCTCACCAAGTCTTCAGTGGTGAAGTGGCTCAGTCTCTCATGGATCAGGGCAGCTTGCTCATCACTCATCACATACTCTCCTCTCTTGTTGCCCAACACCAGTTCCGGCCACGCTGGTCCCTCGCTGCGCTTCTGCAGGGTCACCTCCAGGCTGGAGAAACACACAACCAAAAAAGCCCATTCCCACAATAAAATGAATTGTGCTTAAGAAAAAATAGCGTGTCAATTAGGCAGCACAGGTAATTTTATAACCTGATTTTTACTATGATTTCAGCAATATTGATTTTTATTCTGGCTTATTTTTAAGATTGACCACAACACTAACAAATTGACATCCACATATTTTAACATAAAAAAACAGTTTTCAGTTTCAACGCACACTGTATCATAGAAAAGATCACTCAATGTGCTTTACAGATTTGACAAAAAAACTGACAAAACACATTATAACACAGTCAAAATGCTACAACGGGCCAAGGGTCCAATTCATAGGTGACAGAGAACATGAATGTTTTCAATCTATTTTTAAAGTCTGTGCAATTGACTAACAAGATTTGGCTCCAGAGTTTTGCAGCCTGATAGCTGGTTTCACCAAACATGGTGAATCAGCCGTTGCTCCGATGACTTAGGAGACCTTGTAGGTTCATATTATTTCAACATTTCACAGATATGTGTTGGCCCCAAGTGGTTTGTCGACCAGCAGCAACACATTAAACTTATATTTAAACTCATCAGACAGCCTGTGCAGATGTAAGAATAGGTATGATGTGTTTTCTTAGGCTTTGTTAAAACTTTGGCTGCAGTGTTCTGAATAATTTGCATCTATCTAGTTTTATTTGACAGACCTGCAAAAAGACCAGTACAGCCGTCTAACCTGCTGTACATAAACGCGATAAGCAACCTCATGGTGTGATTGCCAGTGCCCTGCCCCTAGCAACTCTGAAATGGTTTTTGATCATTTTTTTTTTTCATGTCCTCATCCCTGAAGAACCAAGACAGAAAAGGTGCAATCAATGCATAAACATCCAATCAACAGTAAGCTGTAAGCTGAAATATCATGTTGATGAGAAATGTCAAAGGAAAATGGCGCGACGTGTCAGACTGACTGGATTTTAGACAGACAGCAGACAGCTTATTGCTAGGCACAGTACAATTTGTATAAAAAGAATCATACTGATTTTTTATATGTTAGTAGATCTGGAAAAAGAAAAGAAATTACAAAAAGAAATAGAACTGAAAAATATTTTATTGACCGAATATTTTAAAATCAAGTTTATTGTATTTTCATTGAATTTGTGGTTTGAAACTTTTGCTAATCGAATTTTAAAAAATCTGTATTCAATATTGTTGTAATCTAATAATATTCTGATTTCTAAATATCAATTTTGGTCTTAGGTACTGTTGATACTGATTGCTCACACTCCTATTATGCTTCTGCATACAACTGGTGTAGATTTGGCAAACCTGGACACAGGAAAGCAAGGTAGTGATATGTGTCCGTACACACACAGCCAACCACACATCTAAGCTAGATTCCTATCAGAACGATGGGATTTTAGGTTAAGGTTGTGGAAATTATTTTTTGTTGCCTCAAAGCAAGACTTTGTGCAAAAGAAAAACCTTGCAAAAACACATTTAAGCAGATATTTTTAGATTCAAGTGAACAGATACAAGTGTCCACTCTTTCACCCTTGCTTACACACACACACAGATATATAAACACACACAAGACCTTCCCATGGTTTATCAGGACAATGAATAGAGCAAGAAGACTCTGTTGGTAAAGAAAATGAACAGGGATGTAGATCTGGTACAGGAAGAGAAGGTCTTTTAGTGGGAGTATGACTCAACACATACTCACTACCGGCTCATTATATGACTAAGATACAACAACCCAGATATGACATCCTGTATTCACTCACACCGTTCCCTTCCAGACTAGTTTTTGTTTTTTTGTTGTTTTTTTTGTGTCACATGCGCACATTACATCCTCATTATCCTTGTATCACGCCGACCTGTCAGATGTGTGAAATGTCGAATTATATTACCATTTCTACATTTTGAAGTTAAACCAATTCAACACATGAAGACATCCACAACAGAACAAAGACACATCTATATAACATCCCTGTGTCGGTCCGTGAATACTCAGACAGAAAGCCTCGATGTCTGACATGTGTAATACAAGTCCTTTTTCTGAGATGGGCAGAATGTCACATGTAAAAATCTAAGATACGATTCTCAAACAATGAATGTGAGCAATGAATAAATTTAGAAGCAATGTTCTAGAAAACTGAGATACTATCATATTATCATATCACACTGTGATCAAAGCACAGCTTGGATGGCAAACCTTTTGTCATTTCTGATGATCCAAGCGCTGGACTCCGGTTCTACAGATGCATGCAGTTGGCCTGCTAATAAAGGAGGGAAACCTTGAACTCCAACACTCAGGTTATCTGCTGTCAGTTTGAACTGTATGTCATCTTTGGTGATGCCCTCAGGTAGGCGCACGTGTACCGTGATGTCCTCTGCTGTCTGTTGCCAGAAGTAAATGGGATCTGAATGCAGAAAACAGAAGAAGAAAAAAAAGTTACCGAATTTCATGTATTATAATGTCCCAGCTGTTTGACTATCATGCATAAAACTAATTGTTCCTGAATATTCTGTCATAATCACCTGTAACATATGTACTTTAACACCAAAATAGAAAAATGTCAAGAACTTGGTGGATTCTGGCAGGGAACTGTTGTTCCACAAAGATTGTCTTATCGCTCCCTCTCTCTCTCTTCTCATTTCCTGTCTCTCTTAAAAAAACCAAAATAATCTATTTAGCTGGCATAGAAAATCAAAGGACAGACAGAATGTCTGCGCCATCTAAAATTCACCTTATTTTCACATTATATTGAGTACAATGTTTACCATGTTTTCTTGGAAACTTTCGCCTTTCCCTGAACCGGTGAACGACAATCAGTGACACCCTCAGTTCTGAAGAGTGCAAGCTACATGTTTATGCATATTCATGCAGTAGCTGTGCATTTTAAAACAATGAGTCACATGCACACTCAATATAATCTAGATTAAGATTACACCTGTGCACATGTAGTGCACATGAGAGCATCTATGAATGTTCATGTGGAGAGGAAACATTTGTAAAATATTAATGAGAATGGGATTATGGCGGTTATAATAAATCTAACATGACAACAGTGACATTTGTCTCCGTTTTATCCAGAAATAGAAAAAAATGTAGCAGCCATAAGTAATACAGTGACAATAAATTACTGTCATTTATTAGGAAGGCCATTGCTATGGCTGAGGCATAGCCTGATGAATCTGAGTTACAGAGTACATTAGAGTACCTACACTTCATCTTAGCAGGGTACAAATATATTGGACAACTGTGGTCGATCTAAATAATCCCAGACTCTACTTATTTACTCTCTCTTATTTACTTACACTCTATATAATGGAACATAACAAACAGGGGTCAGCTCTTCGCTAACCTCTCTGCCAGAGTCACAAAATACTAACTTCATAACATTATAAAGGCTATTAACAGTTTTTTCCTTCAATAAAATGAATTTGTATATTTGATTAGTCAAGGGCTTGGACCAGACCAGAGTGTTGGGAGTAAAAGAAAACTGGCCTCACACTGCTAGCAAAGCAGAAAACAAACACTGCTATAATGAAGGGCACACACACAGGCCATGTCTGTGAAAAGGCCTATTGGAATATGTATGAACAGCCCTGGCTGTAATATAAAAGGAGATCAATGCATTATTTATTCAGATTTGTACATCTTTCTGATTTCAACGTATGACAGATATGACATCGCTGGAATTTAATAAAATCAAAAGTTTCCTTAAAAAAATTATACTTGCTGGAGACCCTTATCATGAATGCATTCATATTGGCACCGAATGTGAATTTTCTGTCTCCAATAGTGCCAAGGTATTTGTACGACTGTACAACCTCAATTGCTTCACCATGAAAGAATGTTGGTTAAAAAAAATTGTTCCTCCACAAGTCCATTACCATCTCTTTTGTCTTTGCCATGAGTCAATAAACTTCTCAACCAATGGATCATGGCTAGGATCAGTGCACTATTAGTAGAATGACTGACACTCTGACCCTTTAAGATCTTCAGAAAAAAAATCAATTAACAAACAAACAAGACTAAAATCCAGCATAAAATGTGTGGTTAGCTTCCAATCAAGGACATGAGGATGAAAGCAGCAAAAATATAAAGAAAACCCCCCACAATCATGCAGAGTTTTATCACCACCCAGGGGCTTCGCAAAATGTAAAATTTGTCAATGACGAGTGAAATCAATGCAATTTGTCAATTGTCTCTAAGAGCTATGGAGTTTGACCTTTGCCACAGGTAAGTGAAGCTCTGTTTTAATAACTCCTCTAAAGACATCTGAAGTCAGATTAGATGTGGATGTTTTGCTGCTGGTTCTGATAAATAAGTCAAAGTCATCTCTTAAAAACAATACTTATATTGGAACGGTAATCAAAACATTAGATAGCTGTAAAGTGATGCATGAAAATGGAAATGTCTCAGTGAGCTGTAAGATACATGCACGATAAAGAGAAAAAACAAAACACAGGAAGTAGATGAGAAAGAAGAGATTGCACTAAACTCATACGCGAGTATGAAACGCATATGCCAATACTCCTATAGAGAGAACTCTGTGCCAGGACTCGTATAGAGAGAACGCTGTGCCAGGACTCATATAAAGCACTCAGTGATTACAGGCAAAGCCTTAGCACTGAAATTAGTCCAATTACTATTTATCAAAACCAAAAGACATGCCCACTCCCTGGCAGAGATTTAAGGCACTGAGATGTGTTAATTATCATCTTTTGTTGTCAACTGAATCAACCACAAAATTAACGAGGGGATGAGTTGCCAGATCTCGTCATTACCCATCTTCTTCCTCAATGCTTCTTTTTGGAAAAAAAAAAACAACACAACAAAAGTGAGAATTCATAACAAATGACTTAGAGTCCATCAACAAGAATAGCAATATCTATATTTCCTCAACATGAACACAGAATCTGGCACATCTCTACCGCCCTCATGGCACATCCTCTTCTGTCACTTACACTCGCCTTTGATGATACCTAATCTCTTGACATACATATTATCCTCTTCACTAAGAGAAAGGCAGACTACTGATAAAAGGATTGTGTAAAGAGCTACCATTATGCTACCTCTGTATTATCAACACACACATTCCACTCAGTCCAGCTCATCCCCAGCCTTTTGAAAATGAAGCTAGCCCTTGTGTGTTTGTTCAGGGCTTGTCAATAAAATAGCAAATGCAATTTTTGAGAGTAACAAAAGAAAAAGGTCTGCAATTTCATTTCAAAGTTTGGTCGAGTTCATCAACAACATTGTCAATAAGCTGCAAAAGAAGGCGGTGGAGTGAAACTACTTATGTTTGCACCCATCCCTCTCCTTGTTTCCGTTTAATTAGCTATGACAATGTCTTGCATAGGCAAAAATGGTGCTTAGCAATATTGAATGATTGCGTTTCACTTTTATATATTTTTCAAATATTATACGATAAATGATGAATTAAAAATAGCTTTTTTTATATTCTTTTACACGCTGTAAGCATTTCAGAGACCATTATTGACACAACAGTGAGAAATAGAAATTGATGACCTAAAACTGTTGCAAATCTCTTCACAGGAAGACAGAGATCTGAGGGAACCTTTTCTGAATGAAAAGAGTCTGCTTGCACAAGTTTGCTCTTGTGTTACTATGGCTACAACCCAACTTGTCAGTCTGTGCCTTCAACCTGGAGCTCTTAAAGGTAATGAGTGGAAAAAGTGAATGTTGCATGATTGAAAACAAGCAGCTGCAACTGCATGGTGAATTGTAGCAGAAAGAGTCTCATCAGAGAGATGCTCAAAAATGGCTGGCACAGTCTCATGACAACAGTATGGCAGAAGTAGTTCAAAGTCCACATGATGACTGCATTTCAGTGTTTTATAGAGAGGCTTTTGACTAAGACTGTGTCCGTAGACATGTCATTATGGCCTATGAGATATTTGGCATGTAGCTACAAACCCCTTTTAAACAGCGATCCAAAGGTTGAATGACAATTTCAGCAATTGGGGTGAAGACCAAGAATAAAATTAGAAAACATTACCGGGACCAATAAATAATAAGCCAAAAGGTGTTTTAAATCCAGCTTTGGCCTCAGGACTATATTTGGTGGAATTACTGTTTACTATCTTATCAATTTTTATCAGGTTTTAAGCAGGTAATATCAGAGGATATGCTGTGGCTACATGGTGTTGTAGTACCCTGAATAAATATTTGTTTACTCTAGCAAACAAAGAAACCCCCAAGCAATTTCCCATGAGAACCAGACCCACCTGTCTCCTCTACCTCCATGGCCTCTGCGGCAGGCTGTTCCACTGGGAGACCATCCACATGTGTGAAGATAAACGGTTTCTCGGAGGCCACCATCAGTCCTTTACCCTGTGGCTCCACGGCTGCATAGTGTGGTACTGACTTCCCGCTCAGCGTCCTCCTCTTCTTCACCTCATAATGCTTCTCCTGACCTGATTCTGATACCAAATGTACACATTTGAAATGGTGCCGAGTAATGTATAACTTCAATTGTCCACTATTAAAAGCTCCGCCACTTAACTTAACATCTATAAATAGTACATACTATGATGTCATGTTTTGAGGCCTCATTTGATCACCAGGAAAATTGTCCAAATAAGCCCACATTTATTGGTACATTACTGTTATTAAGGGAAATAAAATTACATCTAAATTAAATTAGGTCCCAAAATATGTTTTCCTCCCTTTCTAAAGAAACAGTACACATAGCAAATAGCCTGATTTTTTTAAGGGAGTTATTTGAGTCACTATCTTAAAAAAAAAACATACCAAATCTGTTTTCAATACAAAACGACACATACATCAGCTATTATTTTTTTCTTGTGACGAGTCTTTACCAGAGGGACAGACAAGCAAGAGCAGACTCCTTTGATGTTGTTTTCAAGAGGCAATCTCACCAGCTGCTCAGGTGACACCAGAGACTGGTCTAACAAGTAATGGGTACTGAGGTGATTTTAAAAGGTTATGGACACAATTTCAGGCTTATCCCTCCTAACAACACAATAATACCTACGACAATCACTGTGGATCATAAATCCAAAAAGGCACTTGTCAGTCTTGTTAGTCTGTGATTTTAACAATTTACTGTTAACAATGACATTGAACTGACACATTGCTGTTATGTTTGTGTGATTTGCTGATACTTTTCACAGTGTGCTACAATAATACTTTGTAAGACCATGTAGAATATTAATATTGATGCTACCTTGCATTGAAGCATGTTACATGACAAATTTAATTCAAAAGCAAAGGAATCTCCTAGCAGTGCTATTCAAAGCCTTAGCCTTGTCGACTGATGGAGTCATGTCAAACAAAATGAAAATTGAAAATCTCGCATGACTAAGTAGCATAAATAATACGCAGACTTAGTCTGAACAATAAGACACTAAACCAACTACAAAAGATTACGTTGTGGTAAAGAGATGAAGGGCTGCATCTTAAGTCCAACAGAATGAGGAAGGGACTCTCAAAGGCTGTTTTTTTCCCCCCATTCTGTCTCGTCAGTCTATGAATCATCCTTAGCCAGAATGCCTTTCTTTCCTCAAAAGAGCCAAGAAACTTAATGAAAGTCAGTCTTGCCAACGTTTGGATTAGAATGCACTTATCTCACATGAGGCATAATAATTAGCTCAATTGACGGTAGAGTAGTCTTCACATCCATTACTAAACGAGGTCTTCTGGGAATGAATATTGTGATCCTTCAAATGCACATGAAGCCACAATAATAGGATCAGCATTTAGATCCTAATTCTGACCTAATTATCAATTAAATGCCTCTCTTATCTTTCTATATGCTCAATTACCTACACAACACAAAGTCAGTGCAATACTCACCATGTCCTGCAGAGTTAGCAACTGTGATCCACTCAAGAGAGACACAGAATCCACTTCCTTTATTTTCCTGTGGGTCTTTCTGGATGCGTAGAAGCAGAACTTCCATTGTGTGGACTCCAGCTTGGACATGGGAGACACTGTGGAGGACGATGAAAGGCTCCCCCATATCTTCACTGAACAAAGGCTACAGACACAGAAGCAATAGAATCATTTGAATCATTACAACAGGATACAATACAGCTGATTGTGAGCAGAGTGTCTTAGCTGGCAATTGCATATTTGACAATTTCATAGGAGTACACTAACAATTCCTAGCATAATTGCTGCTAAGAGGGCATCAAGCATGTAGTAATTTGGATAGAGGTTGGCCTCATCATCAACCTACATATGATCTCAAAATAATTCTATTGATATCTTTCTACACAGTTTCACTACTGCAGTTACTGCCCACCACCCACACCAAAATATCATATCACGTTTAATTTAGAGATGAAAAAGAAATACACAAAGGACCACATTGTCTGGCAGAATAGGCAAACTCAAGTCACCATCAGAATTATTCATGGCAAATTATAATCATATCAGAATGCTTCCCTGAGCAGGTATCAGTAACTTACGTCACAATTTGCTCAATATTGTTTTGGGTACAAATAAGTATTACTACAAAAAAGCACTTTACATTAACTGTATTTTAGTGTTCAATTTATTTGAGTCAGCTCGATCGATCGTAAAAAAGTTATTTGCAATCACAGTCGCAACATTTATTCGGGGAAACTAGATGGATGGGTGCTGAATGTAAAGGACCTTCACTGAGAGGTTGCACTTCCAGTTATTCTCCAGTAGAGGTCGATTATAGGTCACAGATACATCACTGCCCTTTTAACTTCACTCTGCCCGATGGGGAGCAACAGATAGACTGTATGACTCAAAGAAAGATTTCTAATTTAAAGGAAATACACACAGCTGCCTGAAGATTTGTCTGAGCGGCACTGAAAGTTTACACCTAATGGAACCCTGAAACCAAGACACTATTTTTACCTCCCACTTCATGTAAGAGCCTTCTCCCCTCTTTCCTGTGCGGAGGAGGAAGAGTCTGCCAGTGCCGTCTGAGAGGGCTGCCCATGTTGCTGAGGTGAGGCTGAGGGAGGCACAAAGTCGATTCTCACACTGACTAGAGTCAGCACTTAGATGGAAGACCTCTCTTGGCTTCCCCAGGGCAGTGTCCTGTTATAAACAGACCTGTCATTAAGCACTGCATTCAGAAAGAGACATGAATGTGCATAGATAAACAAAATGTGTGTATAGTTGCTGTATGAGATGAGATGAACTTAATTCATCCCTCAGTGGGAAAATTTCATGGTCAAAGCAGTTCAAAAACAACAAGAAAAAGAACAGAATAAAAATACATGAGAACACAGACACAGAAATGTGAATTGAAAAAAAATAATTCAACAAAACTATATTTAACTATACTTAACTGTATTCAACCATACTTCATTTAAGATACTTAGGTTGTTACTAATTTCTGTTACTAACAAATTAACTTAACCTTACATTTTAATTTAACTATATTTATGAAAAACAGAATTTTATACACTGAAAAAAAATTAAAAAATTGATTAATAAAGACTCTACTGAGCGGTCTTTCAAGTACAGATGAAGGAAAAGATCATCGCTTTTATAGTCGAGTAGCCAGTCCAATCCAAAGAAAAAATGAAGTTATTAATTGCTATAACATTCTTACTATGAAACAGCCAGAGGTACATATTTTTATATTTGGCCGCACGGTGGCATAGTGGGTAAAACTATTGCCTCCCAGCAAGAAGGTCTTGGGTTCGCATCCTGGGGTCGACCTCCGCACATTTCTGTGTGGAGTTTGCATGTTCTACCCATGTCTGCATGAGTATCCTCTGGGTTCTCCGGTTTCCCCAACTCACAAAAAACATGTAGGTTATGATATTGCAATTGCTAGACCAAGGCAAGCTGGAGGTTCTGGAGTTGGTGCGGGCGCTTGCATGTTCGTGCTCCCCACTGCTCCTCATTAGGGATGGGTTAAAAAGGAGAAATTCATTTCCCTATGGGGATAAATAAAATACCCTTCTTTCTTTCATCAATAGACCCGAACCACAAAAAACAAGACACGTTCACGACACGTTATCAACCCTCACATGGGCGCCCATGCGGCTGCTTCACGTGTGATTCACGACTCTCTCGATTTATTAGTAATAGACAGATATGCCACCACATGAGCTTCAATTACTCATTGCATGAGGTAGGCAAGAGCGTTTGAAAAGGACTTGGCAGCATCTGTCCTGTTGTTGCCATGGAGCAAGACACTGTGTATTAAAGCAAAGACTAATTTATGAGGCACCTTTTGAGATAATTTTCTCCAGCACCCGTGCCTGAACAGAAGGTGGACTTCTACAATGCACCAAGCACCACTTTCCTACACATGTATACAAAAGGGTTGCCATGATAATTATGATCTGATGATTGTAACTACAATTTCAGCAATACATTTCCATAAAGATACTGAATGACAGAAATGCCATCTCTTCAGATTATAGTCTACTGGCGCTGTGGCTTAGGTAGTATGGTGATCACCTACTGATTGAAGGGTCGCTGGTTCGATCTCCAGCTCCTTCATGTCGAAGGATCCTGAGCAAGACCCTAACCCCAAATTGCTCCCGACAAAAAAGTGGGTTGCATGGTTACCTCGACTATCCGTGTATGAATGGGTGAATGTGCGGCAAACATTGTAAAGCGCTTTGGATAAAAGCGCTATAGAAATGGAGTCCATTTACCATTTAGTCTATAGTCATCATTATTCAGGTGAGTTTAGACATAAAAAAAGCAAAATGTGGAGCAATTATCCCTAATCATAGCCAATGTTTTTTGTGTGATATAAAGAAGTCTCAGATGAAAATGTCATTCTGCTGATTTTGCTGCCATAGTATTGAATGACGAAGATGGATGAGGCGTGTGTTCAATGTTCAGTTCTGTAATTACTCCTGTGATTAACTAGAGGCACTTGAGATGATGCAAACTTTATCTTATGAGAGTGAGATTGCAGAACAAAAACAGACATTTTAAAAAATATATTCTTGTACCATTCAGATTCTGTCTACATATGATATCTTTTCAGCATCATTCTATCTTTACATCATACCAACATTGCCAATGAGAAATGCATTTTAGGGCTGCTGCTGCCATTAGCTAGTATTTGTTTAGTGTTTAGTCGCCACCTGCTGGTGTGTTAGCGAAAATAAAGCCCACCAATTCCACTATCACACCTTTAGAATGAACTACTTTTATTTAGTGAGTGCTTTTATTTGGCAAGAAGTGTTAATGTACAGAGTGAGCAGTGAAAAAACCAAGACTTTGATGGCTACGAGCACAGATTCATGATCTTACCAGAGTGACAGTGAGACTGAGAACTCGACCTTTGCAGTCCACAAACAAGACACTTTCTTCATACCAGGGATCCAAGTGCAGGTAATTGTACATGCCAAAAGCACACATATGCACAAGGGTGTAGTGATCATCCTTCAATTTAACCTGCCCCACAGCTGTACAAAATGAAAAAAAGAAAGTTTAAGATAAGCAAGACAATTAAAGGGATGCTCACAAAATCTCCTCTTTGTCAAACAGATTGGGATGTGGGAGGATATTTGTTGATGACTTCATATTGCCCTTAGTCTCTACACTGCAAATGTGAGATATACACTGAAAATGGCACACATATTTTTGGTATATTATCAATATATGTTAATAGGAAGAATTAATTGTAATGATTGTTTCATGAGAAGTTAAGTTTTCTAAGTGTACTGATAAATTTGACATTACATCAACTAAGACATGTGCTACAAGATTAGCCAGCTAGCTAACTGTAATCACAGTGCTGTTTATTATGTCTCACCAGCATCCAGCTCTATGTTGTAAGTTGGAATGGCGTCCAGAGACAACCTGTAACTTTCAAAGTTGGGGTCCAGAAGGTCTCTGTTGACCTTTAGCGAAGAATAAGACGCAGCCATGGTGGGTTTATTCACAACTTTAAAACTGTCCAGCTGTAGCCGTGGTGACGCTCTTCCTGTTTATCCCACACGAGGCCATTTTAGAACGCACAAGACTAGTCTGGCTGCTCATGGGAAATGGTGTTCTTCTTGTCTTCTCTTCAACGCGAAACCTGACGAAACCTTCAAACCTGACTTGACCTTAATAAATAGTGTATGTCTTCGTCACACACCCAAAAGCCCACACGAGGACAAGCATGTCGGATTTTAAAACTATTTTGTCTTAGGTTGGTCGGGCCGTATTATTTGCGAAAGCGGAACCATCAGCTAAGTGCTTGGTTTTTCAACCGTACGCTAGTTTAGCGGGGACGTGTGTTCCACAGCTGATACATGTCGACAAAGGTAACGTCTGTTTGTTAACTGGCTCATTAAAAGCAGTATTTTTGTATCTTCGCCTGAAATATCCACATTAAGGCGTCGCAGTGTTTGTATTGTATATCAGGTAGATCATGAGCAAGGATTCACAGATGAGGGCTGCAATAAACCAGAAGCTGATAGAAATGGGAGAACGGGAGCGGTAAGAAAGCATTTATCTGCAGAGATTGAAGTCTTTATTGTTTTGAAGCAACAATTAAGGACACACCGTGCTAATCTAAATCTGTCAATGTGGTGGCAGGTTGAAGGAATTGCTCAGGACGAAGCTGGTGGAGTGTGGGTGGAAGGATGAGCTGAAGGCACACTGCAAACGTAATGTATTTGTGTGTTTGTGTGTGTGTTGGGGGAGGGAGGGGTGTCCCATGAATTTGAGTGTATGAAGTCATTCTTGTGCGCAGATGTGATCCGAGAAAAGGGTCTGGAGCACGTCACAGTGGAGGATCTCGTCACAGAAATCACACCAAAAGGCAGAGGTACAGCACACTGGAACTTATATACATATGTACACACACTACAAGACTGAGAGAAATATTAAAATATCAAACTCTTATGTGGATGTTGGGTATCTGCCACAAAGTACACACACATATACCCCTCTGAACATCTGTATGTCACCTTGTGTTTTAATATTTTGGAACTGTCCTTTTTGTTTTCCCTCCTTGACAGCGCTTGTCCCAGACAGCGTGAAGAAAGAGCTCCTGCAGAGAATCCGAGCATTTCTGGCTCAACACGCCACCTTGTGAATGAGACAGTACCAGTCTAGACAGGTTTTTTTTACCCACTGTAGAGCCACAATTAAATCCAGTACTGATGTGTGTTCTCATTGTGAGCAATGCTGAAGTGTTATTTTTATTTTTTACTGTGTGTTTTCATATTGGTTTTAGTTTGTTATGCAACAATTTTGGAAAAATAAAGGCACGCCTATTTTGGTCATTGAGAGTTTTGACTTTTTGCTATTATAACTAAGGGACAGAAAACTAAAAACTGGCACGCTCATACATCTATACATTACAGCTATACATAATTAGTCTTTACTTTTACGAAGAGAAGCAATATTATAACTTTAAAGTGATTATCCTGGGTTCTGTATTTTTCTTCTCTCATGACTGACATCTAACAGAAGCAATGGATAACAGCAGGTTGGCAAACAACCAGTCCTACTCCATGCTAAATGCAACTCTCACAGCGACGTGAGATCACTCTTTGACATTCACAAATGAATTACAGTAAGGAAAACATGAGCGCAAAACCAAAATGTTGTAGCAGTGTTAGCCGTGTATAGAAAGAGTAAGGAATTGACAGCCACCTACAGTGAAAAACTGATATAAACCTGCAGAAACTATAATTTGGTGACCTGCCTTTAGACAACGGAAGTTGGACTTTGACACCTGTGTGATGATGGATGCTTTCTTTATGTACCTTTCTTAAACTATGTAGATAAGACCTGTACATCCACAGGTTCCTCCCTTTTCTGTGTGTTTTCTGCCATCGTCCTGTTAATGTAATATTGACCCTAGCTGTGGACCCCTAGCCAGTGAAGCCTTCAGTGAAGCCTTCATAACACATCTTCAAAGACGTCAAATAAGCTGTCAGACAACACAAGACTGCCTCCATCATTTGTCAGAGAATGACAGGTCAGACATGATTTATCCAAAATCCCATATAGATGTCTGTGAAAACTAGAAAACACTGACCGACTGACTTTTACAAATACCTCGTGGATATGAGCTCATGAAAATGGATGATGTAATTTGACCCGCTGCTCAAGAGGAACCTACTGAACAACCTCTCTTGTTCCCGTTTTCCAGATGATATTTCACTATTTTTTTAAATATAGTGTAGCAATTATCATAGAAGCCTACTAGTGTTTGTACATGTGTTAGGGGCATATTGATGCCTATACAGATAGCCGGTTTCTGTTTGTGTCTGAGAATGATGAATGATACCCTATCTATCCATCTATCTATACCAACATACCAGATATTACATGACTGTAGTGGCAACAGTCAGAAACACAGTGATAAAGTAGGAATGTTGTAAAAAAGATGACTATCAAAAACAAAGAAATGACAGTTTGTCTTTACTCTCTTTACAAATAGACTAATAACATCTCTCAATTCTCATATAGCCACAATACACTGAACTTAAGCTGTCTTCAACAACTGCAGGAAACTTGAATATTTAAAATACATGTAGAGTCTGAAGTCGCCACTACCTACCCGCACCAAGATACTGAATGGCCAAATATGACTCTCGTCTTGTACTCATGATGACTGGTTATCTAGGGACTGAATGTTCTGGTCAAGGATGATAAGGATGAAGTGTTAATGTTATCTGTGTGCAGTCCCACATCTCTGACTTTTTTTTGAAAGGCGTGACTTTTTGTGCCAATAAGTATGAATGACCACCATAAGAATATATCTTTGATTTGAATGGTGTTCAGCTTGCAGCAGACAAAAGCAGGGATCCATGCTGACATTGTATAAAAGGTCAAAAATCAGGTGACCGCCCCAGATATAATGTCTGATATTCTCAGCGTTCATTCATCATGTGTGACACTGAGAAATTGTCTTGTTTTTGTCATATTTTTCTTCCAAATGTATTCAGCAGGTTCATCAGTGTCTTACAAAGCATCCTTGATACTGCAACCAAAAACAAATGTTTGATAATTATTTAAAAAACATGTTTAATATAATTATATGGTTATCAGTTATATTGTATTTGCATTATTGCAGGCGAAATAAATTTGCTGGTGTTAGACTCGAGAGACACTCAAGAACATTCCCTGGTGATGAATGATCGCTGAAACAAATAAAACAGATAAAATAACAGGTTGTCATCTTTCTGTTGTCATCAATTGCCTTTTGTTGTGAAATGGCGTGATAAATGGTTTGAGCTAAAAATATCCAAGGGGCCTATGACTCAACCTTTATCATTCTCACCCAAGCGTACTTAAGTCACAGGTTTTTGTTCGGTTTTACTTCCAACACCAGGCTGTAACTTCAAAGACGCAGTAAGTTTCTGAATATCTCGTCTCATAGTTTTGTGCAATAAGGATGGAATGACAAAATATTTAATTGTAGCAAAAACAGCTTTTGAATTCAGTATGCCAAAGGACAGTGATTGGGTCTCCTCTATATGTAACGAATGTAACATATAGCCTTTAAATGTTTTCTTCTTTGTATTTTCACAGCTTTTTTACAGTACAAAGTTTAGCCTTTAGCATTCCTGACATAGAATTCACATGTTTTTATGTATCACTATTTCCTTTTTTATAGTAGATTTATACTACATTATATATATATATTTATACTACATTTTAAAAAACCATCAGCACAGATTGTAAACCCTCAGATGTACAGTACACATCCGCTGGCAGACATGTGAAACTATGAGTATGATGTGCTGCTATGTCTTTGTTATGCGTAATGTCTGTCAAAATCTTTTGTGTTGAAATTATATGGTTACGAAAGTTCCATGGCTACAGCATGTCATAGTTCAGTCTTCACACGCAAGACCCAGCTTGTTATTAAGCAACCTGCATGTAATAGATTAGCTGGATACTGTACTTTTCAGTATAATTTGACCGCTGACTCTGTTCTGTGGAGCTGAAGTCCAGTCCTTCTAGAATAAAAGTACAGAGATGGGTCATCAATGACACCAGCTCAATGCTGCAATAGAATATACAAAAGGCCTGCAATTACATTGGATTACAGTGTGTGGGTGTTCACATTGTACTGTATTGTACTTCCATCCTAGATTCAAATTAATTGCACATTCTGTTAAACATTCGGAACAGTAATTTAGTTTAATAATTCATTTGAAATTCATTGTATTGTACTGTAATATTATTGTGTCCATGTACAAATTATAAAGGCTGCCTAAATGATGGTGTAGTATATTTTCATAAGGGTCCAGTATGTGATTGCTCAGGTTTTATATGTGAAACTTTTAAAGGCAACTAAAAATCACTGATCAACTTTTGTATTGATGGCAGTCCAATAATTGCTCTTTCGCTGTTCCATTCAATGTATGTGGCAAACGCAAATTCACTTTTAACCTGTTACACATAAAAGAGTTTGAATCACTGAATTCAATATGTCTATGTAAATATAGACAAGCAGCAGATAAGCAAACGCTTTATTTATTATTTTTACATTGGTCTTCTCTCTGTGCAAGTTGTCTTTGCAAATTTTGCATTTCTGGCGATCAAACATGTCAAAAAATTTGAGGCAGATTACAAATTTTCCACTAATTGTCAACCGTTGAACATATGACCAAAGTAACATCTGTAATCAATCCTAACAGGGAGGATTCCACTCCAGTTTATTGAAGATCTCACTCATTTCTATATGCACGGTTGAATATGACCCTAATTTAATGACTTATATATCACTTATTCATTAAAAAGAAAAATGACCCGGCTGTGGATGGGATGGATTTGTCTCACGGATCCCCTCCCATCCACAGGTGAAGGCGGAGCAAAGTGCACAGTAGAAATAGTTTGTGTGCTTCTCAAATCCGCAGACTGCGATTGTTCGGATACTTGGACTGATCTTTTTTTGGCAGGTAATCCGCTATTCAGTGCTTTATCTACAACAGCTATTTTCATTCAGCACGATGCAATCATCATCAAATCACAATGTTTCACTTGTAATTCGTTCGACGCGTGTTGTCATTTAAAATATTTAAATTGCAATTTTGGGCGACTAATGCGCAAATACACCTGTAGGAAATGACGCATTATATACGGTGTTGAAAAGTAAGCTTATTGTGAATTCTTATTTTCAGGTGTTATACCTTGAAGCCCCTGGAAAAGCCTGTTTGAGATCCTTTAGACCTTGCGTCAACCTGTAGTGGATCAGGCGCGTAAATCTCCAGGATGCTGTGCGCCTCGCTGCGTGCGCTCCGGTCTGCGACTCTCCTCTTAGCGCTTTGGCATTGCTGCAGTAAGTAAAGAGGTTATAAGTGTCATCAAAACCTTTGCGATGTCTTCACATTTTCCTTCAGTAGCTTGAATATTGTTCCATTTTTTTGTGCGCAATGACGCCGTTCGCAAACTCTCCATAATATCAAAGAAGGCAAAAGTGTCACTATATTTAATTCATTTTTTCACCAGATGCTCAGCGCATTGACAATGTGTACCCACACAGAGGGAGCTGGGAAGGAGCCACTCGACTCACCATCAAAGGAGAGGGTAAGAGACCACCAGAATTATTATCATTTTATTGAAAGGAGAAGTCTATCATGGCCGACCGTACCCTCTGTACCCAATGTAAGAGATCACAGAGAGAAAAACGTGCTGAATTTGGTCGCCAGACGCTATTTATTTTTCTAAACCAACTATGTGGTGGTTTTTAGGTTTTGCCCAGGAGAAACAGTTCCAGCTGAATCCTACAGATGACATGTTCGGTAACCGTGTGACCCTGGTGTCGAAAACTCTGTCAGTCCCCTGTGATGTGGAGAGAGACTCAACACATGGCAACCAGATCATGTGTTATACCAGGTAGCCTGCAGGCCACGTCAGGTCCATTTGAGAGAAAATGTGCTCAAAATAATGGCCAGATTATCAAAAATCTGTCATAAATGTTCCACCCTGTTGAAGTTTGTGTGACCATTAAACCAATCATTGAATCATTGTCCAGTTTATCTGAAGTGGTGGTTTTTTGTCCATGACAGGCCCATGCCAATTGACAAGTATATGGTCCGTGTCAGCGTGGATGGTGTTCCAATTTCTAAAACTAAAATATGCCGGGGTCATTACACATCCTACCACTGCAGTTTCTATGTAAGTAAAGTGATTTTCATAAAGCAGGCTCCTGAGTTTGGGGATTTGTCATGCAGGTTTTCCTATTTTTAACTTTCCTCAGACACTCTGGTATCGCACGCCATCCATCTACACTCTAACTCCTGCCAGTGGTCTCCCAGGTACAGTTTTTACCCATAAATCCCACAATGGATTATAGTGGAACTTCTACGTTCATTTTGATCTTTTTCATTAACCACGCTTGCAAACACAGGCACCCTGGTGTCTTTGAGAGGACGGATCTTCACAGATGTGTATGGAAGCAACACTGCCAAGAGCTCCAATGGCTTCGATACCAGATTTCTGAGGTATGAAATTGAATCAAATCAAAAATATTGCCAATGTGTATCAACCAATAGAAACAAATTAAACCATTTTCTTCCGATTGTGGAATAACATGGAGGAAGTCATTGAAAGAAAACAAATGACTGACCTTGGAAATAAACAAAATTCACTAAACTATCACTAAAAAGGGACCATAGAAATAGAAATGATAATGCCCTAGAAGATCATAACACACTATAGGTGACTGGATAAAAAAATAAATTGTTATTATCACAAATGTATTAAAATAGCATTTTGGCAGATCTATTGGAATGCAGACTTTGATCCTTGATTTGTTCACTGCAGAGCCTACATGGGAGGAATGCCCTGTGAGCTGCTGAAGCCAGAATCAGATGACCTGTAAGTAACCCATCTATGAGTACGTTACACCCAAAAATGAAGTAATTTTAATAGGTGGCAGCTAGAGTGAATATGCTGAAGTTCAATGTGGAGTTATGCCACATAACACAATGTGAACTTGTTTTATATTTATTTATTTATAGGGAACCTTAGATTCAGAGAAATTGTTTAAGTGAATTGTCATGCTTTAATGAACTAAAACAGAATGGTGACGTTATGCTAAAAAGGATATTTCCCTTATTTCATGCACTGGTGGTTTGTACAGTCTGTAACGCTTACAAATGTTCCCAAAGCTATCAGCTGGATCTGGATCATGAAGGTTCTTGGTGGGGACACATGAGCTGCAAAATGACCGGGACGTTTGTCGGTAAGCCAGTTTGGTTCATTGTTAAAGCTGCTATTAACTTACAAGGAAGCTAAATTTCCCAAATCATGACGATGTAATATTTTGTCCATAATAGGTCATCACAACATGAGTTACATTCTGGACGGCGAGTTTGGAAGGTAAAGATCCTTATTTTATCAACAGGTCCAGATAGAAAGATATACTTATATAAATATATCATCTTGTTAAATTGTTCTCTCGAATATTTTAGGAGTTCAACGCACAAGCATCTATTCAGGGTTTCAGCATTAAACAAGCTCAGCATGTTCCAGACCTTTGCTGGTACGTAAAAATTCATGAAAACGAGAAGTCAGTCTGTGTTGATCTAACGTATAATGAAATGTTTGTTGTGCGTTTTCTTTAGAGGTGACGGGAGTTTCCCCATCATGTGGTGGTGTCATGGGTGGAACCCTCTTGACCATTCATGGTCGGTACTTTGATGAAACTGATCAGCCAGCCGTCGTCCTGGTTGGAGGTAATAATCGTTTTCAGTGTTGAAATTTACCAGAGCTTCTGTTTCCATGGGAACAAAGTGTTGCTGATTAAAAGATTAATGAACGTCAGAATCCGTTTTCTTGGCCTCTCACGCACGAGGAGTTTGATTCAGGTTATGAATAAATGTCCTGCAAATCTATATCGCAAAACAACATTGCTGAGATCTGAGGTGCAGAGATAGAACTATAATAGTCCTTTTCAACGTCACACACTGTACTTTAGACATAATGCATACTTTAAAAAGTCTACTGTGCAAACAAAGGACAGTCTTTAGTTGTGGGAATGAATCCCGCAGCATATCAACCCGGCAGACCGTGACAAAGAACCTGCTGCATTGTGTTGGTTGTCACGTTTGCTTTGGTGACATGTTGTTGACAGGAACAGACAAAAAAGCCAGACAGTGTCTCGAATTCTATTTGGTCGAAATTGAAGTCGCACGCGAACACCAACTTCACAATAATCACAATGTGTTGACAAAATGTTCTGGTTCTTGGCTCTGCACGTTGTAGATTTGCTGTTTTTCTCAGTTTCATATCAGTGTAAATTAATACAAACATTTTAAAGCTGTAACCTTAGATAGCCCGTGAAGGGCATTCATCAGTATTTATCACTACTTTGAGGCAAGTTTAAATAAATGATTTTAAGCAAATATCCAATGAATTAGTCAGTGATGAAAATAATTATTGTTTAATATCCCTATTTGGCGAATTTTAAAGGCTTATGTTTTTCAAATAGTGCTTTTGGTGAACGTAAATTTAACGGAATAGTTCACCTTCCAATTATAAACTATTCATCAGGGAGGTTGAAGTAGGTGCAGAGTTGGGAAAGGAGGAAGGTGGGAAGAAGGAGAGCGAGAAGGAAGGAAAGAAGAGAAAAGGAAAGGTCAAAATATGAGATTTTCTCATTTACCACCAAGTCTCAAAAACTCTTACAGTGGAAATGCATTCTCTCATCTGAACACTGTTTCCCCCCCAGGCCTGCCTTGTGAAATCCAGAGCGTTACTGACGACAGAATTACTTGCCTTACTGAACAGCAGCCGATGAACAACATGACAGGCTACCCAGGTGAGAACACACCTTATCTACTGCTTGTCATTTTCTCTGACGCCACCATCAGCCTTTTTTCTCCTATTTTGTACTCAGTCATTATCTAGATAACATTTGACATGCTGAACGGTGGAAGAATTCTACAGTACACACTACGTTTTTACCTGTCAGCAAAGATATTGTCTGGAAGATGAAGCGCTCATTGCGTCATGGTTTCAGCTCATCTGCCTTTCGGTGACTTTGATGTGCTGTCTGATGGGACAAGATAATACGTGATCGTGGTGAAGACAAATATGTTGATGCAGATATCTTCAAAAAGGTTTTAATAGAGCTGACAGTTCTCTGCCTCCACATCAAAACCTTTTCGGAATTTTCGGATTTCAAACCTCAACGAACCATAATTCAGTGCTTGATAACAAATCAGCCAAAGAGCAAATGGTCTCTACTCAGTGTGTAAAAATGTCATATATGACAAAAGAGTATACTCCTATAGAATGCACTGTAAATATTTGTAAGTCACCATGTGTACTTTTCTTCACCCTCTTGGGTTGCGGCACATGCTGTGTGGGCCAAACGTGGCCCAAATGTCACGTGCCGGGCTTCTCTTGGGTTATGTCACATGTCATTGGCTGAGTTTCGGCCGCCACGCTCACCCTGAGTCAACGCCGTTGACTGTTATTTGCATTGAATATTTTCTCAGATGTTGTTTTCCTCATGGGATCATCCCAAACTGTACGGTTGTTTGCTTTGTTTTTAATTCCTATGTTCTCACAACTACTCTTTGTGCCTTGAATTGCCGCCGGGGACAAATAGACTTAATTAATAAAATAATTAATTATTAATGAATGAGTTGAATTGAATTGAAGGCCAAATGTGGGCTGCAAGTGGACTGTGGATGTGGGCCACATTCGGGCCAAATATTAATGACTATCTTGCTTTAAACCTGTGTGCAGGTGGTAGAGGCTTGAAGGTTCATGCGTGGAATGACACGAGGCCTCGGCTCCTGGAAGAGATATGGGGCTACGATGAGAATCAAACGGGGCACTGGTCTCAGCACATAGACTCGTTGCCTCATGCGTTTCCATATGACATTGATCATTTTTCCGCAAGAACCCGGGGCTTCATTGTCACCCCAACATCTGGAAACTACACTCTGTATCTGAACTGTGATGACAGATGTGAGCTCTATGTCAGCAACTCCAGCCGCCCAGAAGATAAGGTAAGAATTTCGGTACAATACCAGTTGCATGTTGCATGTAATCCTGATGTGTCGCAAAACATTTAATAACACTCTTTTCTCAACCTCTACATCAGGTTAAAGTTGCATACCAACCACAATATGCGTCAAATTTCTTGTCACTATCGTCACAAAAGTCTGAAGTCATGGCTCTAGAGGGAGGAAAGCCGTAAGTACTGGACTGTACCTGTATTGTTCTCTACAAAAATTCATTTCATTCATTTGAAACAATGATTCGACCTCACTTTTCTGTAGCTACTACATGGAAATTGTGATGCAAGAATATGGAGGAAGAGCTACGATTAACATGGGCCTCTTCAGAGGAGAGAGTGTTTTTACGGAGGACCAAACAGATGATGCAGTAGCTGAGATGCAAACTATCGTGATAAACTATGATTCGACGGCTGAGGAACAGGTACGCGTGTCCTGCCTGCTAGTGAAAAAGCCAAAAAACAATGAAAAATGCAGATTTCAGAGTTGCTAATGAGGAATGTCAACCTTTCACCTCAAACCTAGAAAAGAATCTGAAAATGCACAACACTGGTCAATGTAGTCTCATCAACATCAGTGTAATCATTTCTGTTGTTTGATATTAATCTCTGTACTCTATTTTCCCTTTGGTTTAGCTCACATAAAACCAATCAGCACTGAATGCAGCTTAAATTTATGTTGTTTGGACATACATGGACACATCCACAGTAATGTTTGATAACTAAATCCTAAATGAATCCTAAAGTTAAATAGTTTTTCTCCCATCTTTAAGTTTTTCTCGCTCCATTTTGGAGGCAGAGACTCTGTTTCTGATGGAATACAACCAGAGGACCAATGGGGCTCAGACTCCATTTCAAAAGTTCTCTTTCTTCTTCTCTAACAATGTTGGCATTATTGTCATCATTATTATTCTTTATGGCTACATGTAATCCAGTCATTGTTGGAAATGTAGTAAATCACTAAATAAAGCAGGTGGAATGATCAGTGTGTGGTAACAATGACTCATCAAAGAGCAACTTCTGGATTTTTTCATTCATTGTCTGCTATTGCTTTGATCTTTATCGTGTCAGTCATATCTTTATTGCTGCTTGTCTGTCACCGTGTCTCTGTCTTTGTTGTGGCCCAAAGCACGTGTCCTGTGCTGTGTACATGTGTGCCGTACAGCACAGATTGATAATCTGAATTTATAAGAGAATCAGATGGATCCCTCTTGTGAAAGGACTCAGCATTAACTGCATCTCATTTTCACTATTACTTAGGTGGTTACCTTTGACCTCTGGTCCAGCGGTCACACTGCTGTCAAAGAGGTCCAGAGGGTAAGCGTGAGCACCAGCTGTGCCAGCCATCTGTGTGGGAGCACCTTCTTCAGCCTGGGCTATGGAGAAGCCAAGACTGGTAAAGTGGATTATATTGTATGATCTGCAAAACAAGGATCACACTTGTGTACTTCAATCAGGAGTCAGTGGAATTTGATGCATAATTTATTGTATTTTATTTTGTATTTTGCACCTTGAGTATATTTTAGCAGTGATAAGCCACCTAGAAGTGGTCCTATAATCTAATCGAGCCGTATAATTTAACACATTTGCTCACAGGCCTTTTCTTTGTGCTATGTAGGGCTCATCCCTGTCAGTGCCACAGCGAGCATCCTGGAAGCTGCTCTGAACAGCCTGTGGTCCATCAAACCGGACTCAGTACAGGTCACCAAACAGGACGACAGCCAAGGAGCTCACTACACAGTCACATTCATGTCTGACAGAGGTAAGTCATCAGGGCAGCAGCATCATTTGGAGAGCTGGATCAAACTCACCTCAACTCCAGCACTATGATCCATTACTTATAAAGACAGTGCCTGGAAAATTGCATGCATGCTCTATTATTACTACACTACAACCAAATCCCTATTTACTTCTGCAGGGGACTTTGAACTGCTCCATTCTGAGGCTTACGGCTCTGACACCAATATCACTGTTGTTGAAGTCACCAAGGGAATCAGCAACCTTGAGACCTTCACCCTGCTATGGGATGGAATCCCCACAAAGCCCATCGCCTTCAATGCTTCTGAGTCTGAGGTCTGAAACCCTCAATTCTGGAACTTGCTTTCTGTCTTTGGGTGTATCCATTAATCTCATTCTCTCAATGTGATTGGCTAAATATCAGAAATTCAGGGCAAAACATTTGACCTGAACGGGATGAACAAAGCTTAATATTTAATTTCTCCTCTGCAGTGACTCGCTCTGATTTCAAAATGAACTTTCTGCAGCTTTTATTGTGAAATTGTATCATGCAGAAAAATACCAAGGACCAACATGTATGATTGTGAACAGGTCGAGTCGGCTTTGGAGGAAATGTGGAGCGCCGAGTGTCCCGGTGAGATTCTGACCACTGAAGGCACATATGTGAAATACTTCAGGGATTTTGAAGATGACAACGCTCAGGTCAGTGATTGATAAGGCTACACAATATTTATTTAGAAATGGTTTTACACTCACTTAACTTACACATATTAAATCTTCGCAGAGCATTTTTTTCTCATGGTTTTCATATTTTAACTCACTAGTTTGATGATGATGAGATGGGGAGGCCTACGAAGAACACCGCTTTCTGTGGCTATTACTCACTGATGAACCCGTCAGTCATTTTCACAGAGAGCCTCACCAAACCGTCTGGTGGCAAGTATGGACCAGTATCATTGCAGAAACATCCCACGGTAAAGTACAAACATCCTCTATTCGTCTAATTTCTTGTAAATCTAGGCAAACGTGGGTTTATGATCAAACTTTACCTTCTGTGTCGTAATGTCCTTCTATCCATTTATGCTTTTTCCAACAGCTTTGCTTTGCATACAAGGGGGAGCTCAAGGATGAACTTGGATTAAAGTTCTCTTACGACGACACCAATGGTAAACCTCTGACAATGAGTGGAACAATCACAACGTCATTCGGTGACTGTCACAGGTGAGTTAAGTCTGTGTAGAGATTTTGATCTGTTAGGTAAAACTGGCTGAGCAAAAACTGCAGCATGTGTGGTAATGTCTCCACAGCTGGTGTTACAAATGTGTGGACTTGATGAGTGCTCTGCAGGCAAAATATAGTGGAAGCAATTACAAGGTCCAGGAAATCTATCTGCACAAGGAAGACAAAGACGAAGATCTCTATGTGGACGCCATTCACATCGGCGATGCAGCCACCACAAATGACGAACAGGGTACACGGCTCTATGTTAATATGTTGCGGAAGCACAGTTACAGTTAGCGAAAAACCGTCAAAGGCATCGGTGTGCTCTATGTAGCGAATTCTGCATTACCTTACATTATCCTTCAAGTTAAGGGTTTATTTGTCTTATTGCTGTGTGTTGGTTCTTACAGCTCTCATGTACAAGAGAAGGCCCAGACCGTTTGAGGGCACAGTGTTCAGTGACATCACTGTCACCAAAGACTCATCAGAGCCTTCACTGTTCAGCTACACCATCACTGCCACTCCCGAAGACTGCGCCTTTGGATTTCCTCTGTTCCATGTCGGCTTCCTACAGGTAACCGTTTCATCTTTTTATATTTTCTCATCTCTGTGTATGTAGATTGCAGAAAAAACATGGACATATCGTCCAGCGTTTAATCACCTTCTGTCTCTATGATCCTTTTAAAGATGTCCAACAGCAGTGAGGACATGGCTGAGTTCAGCCAAGGAACAGCCAGCGTCAATGTAACTCGCCCACACCGGGCCACCCCTCCCCTGCAAGGCACCTTCAGTGTGGAGATTTTCGGAAGTCGCGTTGAAGGTAGAGAATATCGGCAACGTATTATGTTTAAAATGGGCTTTCAAACAGCTAAGAAGCCAAAGATACTGTAGCTCCATCTATATGTTAAAACTTCCTGTACCCCAGGATTCATCCTAGAAAATTTGAATTTGCATCATGATAGCTAAGCGAATGCTGAAGTGAATGCTGAAGCGAATGCTGAATTGTTTTTTTTCCCAGGTTTGTCCGTGGACATCAGTGAGGAAGACTTGAAGTACGCTCTAGAGGGAATCCAAGGTATGGGCCAAGTGAAGGTTGATGAAGCTGGAAGCTGCAAACGCCCTAAGTGGAGGGTCAAGTGGCTCACCAACCCTGGAGACCAGCCGCTGATCCAGGTCAGACTCTAAATACATTTGTAAGGTATAAGAAGTGATATATTTTGGTGTAGTTCATATTGGTTAGTTGCTCATGCCACACATTACTAGTATTAATAACGATAGTGGTACTCATGGTACCAATACCAGTAGTAAGAAAAAGAGTAAGTATAGTAGTAGTAGTATTATTTTTTTTGTTTGTGTACATAATATCTGTTCTAGTGTTGTACGCTATTTAAGTGTTATATTCTATTTATTTATTTTTTTATTGTTGTAATTGTTATTATATGATCTTATTTTGTTAAGCAGTTTGGGCTGTTTTTTTTGCATGAAAGGCGCTATATAAAAAATCCTTTATTATTGTTATCATTGTTGTTGTTGTATTTATCCATGCTGAGGTGAATGGTCATGATTGTGAGTTGCTCTCACTCCAGGTTGACGGTTCATCAATTACTGGAAACAAGCCAGTAATCGAAGCAATAGAAAAAACAAAGGGCGGAATGTTGATGCGAGGCATGACCGGCGATTTCTTCCGTGTCTGGGAACCTAAACCACAGGTACTGTGTGTGTGTGACGCAGTAATCCTCAGACACATCCCTCACGTCTGTGCTTTCATAAGCTTGACAGTATTTCTATATTTAATCCGTATGATTACATGCTGACAATGCTTTTTGATGCTAAAGATGCTACCACTCGCTGTACTTATCCTACATTATTATTCTGCTAACAGGAGTAATTTCACCTTCCAGTTATTATTCCGGCCCTTTGTATAATTTCTGTCACCTTAAACCTTGACTTTTTCATAAATCGTGTGCTGCTTTTGGCAGGTGGAGGTTTTCATCAACGGGATTCCCTCCAAGTGTTCTGGGGACTGCAGCTTTGAGTGGTCTGAGGAAAAGACTCCAGTTGTGACCGGAATCAGCCCTTCTGAAGGTGCAACAAACATCAAGAAATACTGCTCACTGATTCATTTCCCACATTTAATCAAGAATACTGTAGTACATCCAGTGCAACATGTACATCTCATTCTGGTGCCATTGGGAAACGTTGCATCTGTTTTTAAACATGCACTTATTTCTCAGGTGTTGAAAACGACCTCCTGACTATAACCGGGACCGGCTTCAGCAATGCAAGTGCCATCATTATGGTGGGTCCGGCAGAGTGCCAAGTGGAAGAGTTTACAGGTAAGAGACATAAATACAGAGGAGAGTGAGTCAGTTGTCCTTCATGTCGTCAGGGATGAGCAATATTTCTGATCTTTGGTTTCTGAAATATTTCAAATGCATCTTAAAAAAAATACAAATGTAATTTGTATCAAAATACTTTTCTGCATTTTCAAAATAGTTTATATATATAGTTTATATATAATACTTTCTCTCAGTCGTGCTAATGTTCGTGTCTCAATTTTTCGAAATGGATTTGATTTTTTTAGTCATTTAGCATCTGCGGTAAGTTGAATGATTGTATAAACGCTTTTGTATAATTTATGCTTTATTGATAATGTTCGTTTAAAAAAAATAAAACAGAGAATCTCGGGCTCACCTGGTACGGCGCGGGTTCGATTCCGGCCTGTGCTTTTTGTTTGATGCCCAACAATGTTTTGTAAATTGTATTGTAGATTCCACCCAGGTGTGTAGACTGGGCAGAGCCCTCACTGGCACCTACCCTGTGTCGGTGAGCTTTCCCTCTCTGGGTCATCCCCGCTACGCAGACGGCATGGTCCCCCACTTTACCTACAACCTCATCGTGATCTCCATGTTCCCTCAGTCTGGAAGTGTGGCCGGTAGGTCAAACTATAAAGCACAATTCTTTCCTGCAATTTAGCAGAAACTACCGCAGGCAGCGTGACCATTATTTGACGCTCCTCCCTCACAGGAGGCACGCTGCTGACAGTCACCGGCGTCGGCCTCAGTGAGAACACCAAAGTCTCCATCGGTGGCCAAGAGTGCAGATTTGCTGAGTCAACTTTCACCATGCTAAAATGCGTAACACCAGCTGTAAGTGTCCAACGCGGAAAGAGTGTTGAACATCTTTACATGTCACTGTTTATCTTTGTCCTCTGAAGAGCTCCATCGGTGCATCATTTCATCATTATTCTGCTGTAATTAATACCTCTTTATTCACTTCAGGGCACTGCAGGGTCCGAGGCGGTCACAGTGAGCGTTGGCAACATAACTAAAACGCTGAACGTCTCCTTCACATACGATAACAACCTGACAGCGACGGTCCAAAGCCTGAATCCCCAGTCAACCACTGTGCTTGGTAAGCTGAGAGATATGTTTATAAACTGGACATTATTATAATAGATTCGTTCAGTTCATAACAATTCAATGTGGAAAGGCTTATACTGTAATATGTAACTAAGATGGGTAAACATAGAGGAGTCCTTGGGTTGGGTTATTTGTTATGTTGAAATGCGGAATCTGCTTTTATGGGCAGCTTTGTGTGTATTGTCTGTGAAAGTCTATAGAAATCCTGTTTGCAGATGAGATGTTCGGAGCTGTAACTCCTTTGTTGAAGAGAAGAATTGGATTCAATATTTGTGGTTTGGGATTCAGTCCCTAATGTCTTCATAATTCTCAGTCAATTTTCCTCTCTCAGTTGTTCAGTGATCCACAGACATTGTAGATTTGTTAGCAACTAGATGAACATCTGTTGTAAACATGTGACAAAATGTAAGTTTCAAAAAAAGAATGAAGAAGAACAGGACACGGCAGACGATGATGTTTCCATTGTGCTTGACTGTGCTTTGTGTATGGGAAGAAGGCGTTCGTTCCATCTCGCAATTAGCTTTGTCCGTTGTCTATTATGATGTACTGTTGACACGTGTCTACCCTTTCCATATACCGGACCCTGAGAGACAAAACTAAAGAGGCTATAATTATAACTCTCCGAGCCAACCACACAACAAGCATTCCGCTTTCATACCTGTTAAACTGGAAGACAATCAATGCCACTCGCACAGGACTTAACCAGTTGAAAAGTGTCTATTATCTCAACATTTGAATGACAGGAACTCCAACATGTGATGATTTTGACTTTGGTTTTTGTGTTTTGTAGGACACCGAGTTCTCACCATCATGGGTTCAAACTTCGGAAGTGACAATAATGGCAGTGCTGTAATGGTTGGCATGAGGACATGTCCCACTGTGCAGTGGACATCAGCCAGCATCACATGTCTTCTCCCTGTGCTGCCTCCGGGCCTGTACGAGGTGGAGGTACAGGTTGGAAACAATGGTTACCCCCTGACAAGGTGATGAATTTACATATCTGGCAAATATTTGGCAAACATTTAAAGGCCAATGAGGATACTGCCACTAGAAAAAACTATTCCTTAACCAAGCTTGCTTTGTATTGTAAAATTATTTTTGTTTTTTGCTTCATAGCAACGGCGTGAACGCTACAATTGAATACATCCTGGAAGTCCACAGCATCTCTCCTGTGATGGGCTCTTTGTTGGGAGGAACCAGACTCACCGTCTCAGGCTCCGGCTTCAGCAACATCACCACTGACAATAAAGTCTCTGTTGGTAAGAAATATGATGCCAAATAAGTTCCACAGCCTATTTACAACATACTTTATAAAAATTCATATTCAGCCCACCGGATGGATTTTCAGTGGAAACGAACCTTGATTTAACTCAAACTAATCAGCCAGTTATACTTTCCATCCTGACTGGTGGTAATGTGTATCTACGAGTCTGTGGTGATGCAAAACTGATACTGCTTGTATTGTGACAGATTTCATTTGATCCCACTTGTGTTTTTGGGGGGTTACTTTGTGACAGTTGGTGCTGAGTGTGAAGTGATCGAGGCCTCAGAGAACGAACTGCAATGTGTTATGCAGTCAGAAGAGACGACTCACACTGTCACCAACCAGGGCTCCCACCATGGTAGGTTTACATTCACCTCTTTGTGCAGCTGTCAAACCAGATCTGAGCAGGTTAATGAACAACAGAAACTGGTTTAACCTATGGAAAAGTGCTGCTAGCGAGGAAACTGTCACCTGTAACGTTCTGACTATAAGGACTGTTACAGATTAATGTCAACTTAAATGTCATTCACAATGATCTAACTATCCTGTTCATTAATATAGGTCCTTAATTAACATATTTTAGTGAAGAAGTATTTGACATTTCGTGCAAATATTGCTCTGTATGTCTAAACTTTGCATGCCTTTCTTTTGTGTTGCTCAGATTTTGGAACAGGTTACGCATGGAGTCCCGCCTCACTAACAGTGTACGTTGGAGATACTGTAGTTTGGCGGTGGGAAGCGCCGCTCTTCCAAGAAATTGGGTACCGGGTGTTTAGTGTTTCCAGTCCAAGTGGTACCACATATGAAGGAGGGCCCTTCACCAGTGGAGAGACCAAGACCCCTAAAGGTAGAAGAATGAGCCAACCAACCCATAATAGAACCAACAAAGAGCCATGTCACAAAAACATTTTCTCCTTTGATTGTTGAATTTGGCACAGAAAATCCACCTTCAAGGGGACATTTCATCTTTGAATACAGTTTGTGATATTCACAGTTCATACTGTCTGTTCATTCATGATCATACTGTCAAGTCAAGTCAAGTCACGTATATTTATCATGTCCCTAAACTGTATCACTGGTAATTTGCAGTATGTACATTTTCCATTAAAGCAATCAACAATGGCTACACTTAAAATATGCCAACGTGCTGAATATGCTACGAGCATGATGAAGAGTGTGTGCCATGTGATCAGTCACACCATCCCTAATGGATTAGACACAAAACAAGACAGGATGTCACCATGCCATATAATTTGCTGTCTCTAATATACCCACTGTTGTCCCTCTCTTTTGTTCCCTCAGGCTTTTTCGGCTACCGTTTCACTGCGCCCGGTGTGTATTACTACAGCAGTGGCTACATAGACAACTACGACGCCAAAGTGCTACAGGGTGTTGTGAGAGTCAGACCTCGTGAGGAGAAGAGTGGTGGAGTGTCTGTCTGGGTGGGAGGAATGGAGGCAAGACATGTACCTGGAGGTAAATCGCTAGATATGGATGAACTGTTCAGTGTGGAAGAGTAAAGGTTTCCTACATGAAACGGTTATATGTCAGTGTATGAAGTGTAATGTCACACTGTGTGACATAATAAAAGGGTTTCAAGTCACAAAGAACAGTGAATGTGTAGTAGTTTATCAAAACAAATTAGTCCACAAAAATAAACTGTATACAATCAAATGGCTGATGGTCCTTGAATGCAACATCAACAATAATAATAATAGAAATTTTTAAAAAAAGAGCTGATTTCCTGTCTCCGTTGATATCATGCCATGGTGAAATGAGTGTTTTGTAGAGAGGATTTTAATTTAGACGATATTAATTGATGCATATTTTTTGTATATGCAACAAAAAGTAGTGGAACACACAGAAGCGACCAAAACGTTTAGGAACTCTTTTAATGGTTCAATCTGTTGCCCCTGCAGGTTCTCGTCGTACGGCAAGATCAAACGATCCCTGTGTCGCCTCCACGCAGTGCAATGCCACTTCAGACCCCCTGTCCTTCAGCGTCTCTCCCTGCTCGACCCCAATGGTTCACTCCATCTCCCCCAACCAGGGCTCATTCCACCAGCTCATCAACATCCGGGGCGTGGCCTTCAGTGACACTCCGTGTGCCAATGAGGTTAGCAGTGTTATCAATCATTTTACTTGAGAGTGAAATATGATATTTGCGATTCAATTGATACACTAAAGTAAAGTTTGGGTGTTATATTTGATCGGACACTTTCCTTTGCACTGTAGGTGACAGTAGGAGATCAGTCCTGTCATGTGATCGCCAGCTCTCACACTGAAATCAACTGCAGCCTCAGCGCGGACAGCGGCGCTCCCATTGGCGTCCCACTCTCTGTGTCCGTCAGAGTCAACAACCTGGGCAGCGCCGTCATCACTGCGCCCAACGAACTGGACCGCCGTTTCGTGGTTCTGCCCGTGATTGACTCGGTTACGCCTATTATTGGCAGCCCGAATGGCCACACGAGGCTCAGCATTCACGGTTCTGGTTTCTCTGAGGAGGGACATGTGACTGCAGCCGGTGTGCCATGCACTGTCGTGTACGTCAATTACACTTGCATTATGTGCGACACTGCCCCTTCTAAACCACACATCGGCGATACTGTCTACCACTTTGGCAGCATCAAAAGCTTCTGTCTCTGGAACTGCTCCTTCCTGTACTCAGAAAGCGTCACTCCCGACGTTACCAGCATTTCTCCTAACAGCACTAACAGCAACCAAACCACCGTGACCATCTTTGGAGCAGGATTCGGCAGCCAGGTCGATGATGTGGTAGTTTTCGCTGGTGCCTTTGAGCTGGAGGTCACCATGGTAACAGATGACACCATCACGCTCAGCGTTGGCCCTCTGCCCGCAGGTCACCACCTTGTCCAGGTGATCATAAGAAGTAAAGGTCTGGCATCCGGCCTTGTTAGTCTGAGGAGTGATGCTGAAGCAACCCTGAGCCCTGATGTGGGTAGCGTGGCTGGAGGAACCAACTTGGTCCTGACAGGAAATGGTTTTGCACCAGGAAACACCAGCGTGATGGTTGGTGGCGAACCATGCGTTATTCAGGATATCAACCCCGGCCGGATTCACTGCATGACCCCGCCTCACGTTGAGGGGATGGTGTCCGTCAACATCCAGGTCTTCTCTCTGCAGTATCCTCCTCTCAGCTTTAACTACTCTGCAGCCCACACACCCATCATCATCGCCATCACTCCCACTAGTGGTAATCATTTTCTTCTTCATTTTTTTTCTTCATTGTCCAGCCTTATACCTTAAAAGATCAAATCAAAGGGCCTGTGTCACTGAAATGGGTTACGTGAGTTCAAGCATTAGAAAGTTTTATTATCCCTGTAGAGGATTGGGCCTTTGTTCTATTAATCTATTTCAATGAAAAGAATAAAATGCCCCTTGGCTTTTTCACCTGACAACACCCTTAATGCAGCGAGTGTAATGTTTCCTAGCATAAAGAAAGTAACAACACAACAGGATAATGTGTGATACTTGAGTTACATTTACCCGGTGCTGTGTAACTTTCTTTCCTCTGTCATTCTCCTCCTCCTCCCTTCTCTCATTTCCTTTCTATTTATGTCTCACAGGTCCGAGTGGTTCAGTCATCACCCTGACAGGTTCAGGATTTGGCACCAATCTGCAACGCATCTCGGTCTCCATAAACGACGTGGCGTGTGATGTGTCCACAGTCAATGACACACAGGTTCAGTGCACTGCAGGAGACAACCCAGGGGGAGAGTACGCAGTCATGCTCCATCACGAGGTCAAAGGTTATGCCAAGACAGATGTTACTTTCACCCACGAGCTGGTTCTCAGCAGTGTCCAGCCCAATGAGGGTAAGCTCACACAATCGATAGGAAGTGGAGAATTAAAGTCTGGGTCTATAAAACGACACTTCTCTGATACCAATATTTTTAAGTTATATATGCAACGAAATATAAGACCTTAAAACCTTATCTAATAAATGGTAAAAAGCATTCATAGAGTACTAAGAATAGAAAATCAACACACTGATATCAAAAGTTTTTCAACAATACCTGAACGGACTATTAAGTGTGTCCAAATGTCTCGTCTTGCTCAACGTGGAAATAAGAAAAGGTAAAGACAGGTGTGACTCCCATGCGTTTTCCCGTAAAAAAGACATTTCTCATTTACATTGTTGTAGTAATGACACGCACAGCAATGAGTTCTCCATCTCCCATTTGTGATTTTAGGCAGCTTTGGTGGCGGTGCCGTGCTGGACGTTCAAGGTTCTGGCTTTGATCCTCAAATCTCCACAGTATTGATTTGTGGAGAGGAGTGTGTAGTCGACAGAGAAATGTCAACGTCGTCACATCTCTACTGCCAGTCTCCCTTCAACAACGGTAAGAATGTCTGCATCTGCATCCCGACAATTAAATTTGTTCTGAATTTCTCACCTTCGATGTAAGAATGTTTAATTATTTAATTGTGTGTGAGCCAAACAACCTTCACGTTTAGCAGGACAACACACGTGTTGAAAACAGTTGCGAGAGACGAAAACTTTACCATACGTCCTTGACGGATTATTCAAAATATTTTGCTGGTTCTTTTGAAGCTGTTGCCATATCTTGTGTCATTAAGTTCTTACCAACCTGTTCTGTCTTAGTTCAGGTTGAAATGCCATGTGATTTTGCCTTGAGGAATGTTGTCAGCATCAAAACAGCCGATAATGACAGACACATCAGATAAGACAATAACTTGACAGGGATTACAAAGCTTTTGACGTTTTGCACTGATTGTTATCTCTGTCGCCTGTTTGATTGTCTGTGGTTGCATGCGTGTCTTTTCTACCCTCAGACACTGAGTCAGAGTTGAGCTGCGTGGTCTCTGTCATTAATCAGCTGAGTGCCGTCAACATATCAGACGGCTTCACCTACAAATCTGTGCTGACTCCACTGATCAGTGAGGTTTCACCACGCAGGGGAGGCACCGCTGGAGGCACCAGGCTCACAATCACAGGCTCCGGTTTCAGGTGTGCTATAAGAAGAGCCTCTGCAGAGATAACATGGCGTGCTAGTGTGACAATGGAGAGACACACCCAGATTTTATGGTCTATCAGTTAAGATTTTAAAAGCTTACAAAACACACATATTTTTAAGGCGTTGTCTCTGTTTCTGACATGTGATAAAGTCAAATATGTACATACACACATAAACAAAATACTAAAATGTGAAAAAATAAATAAATAAATAAATTACATGTCTAACACAATAATAAATACTTCACATTTCACTGGAATTTCATCATGTTCACTCATTTTTCCACCTCACAGCAACAACATCGGTGAAGTCAACGTGACCATTGCAGAGTCCGTATGTGACGTTCAGTCCACCAACAACACACACATTATATGTGTGACAAATTCTCAGCCGAGGTCACAGGAAGCCAAAGTTCGCGTCAGCATCGGAAACAGGGGCATCGCCAAGATGGTAATCAAATTAATTTGATGGAATTTCTTTTAAAAACTATAATTGTCTTGGTTAAACATTGTGTTACATACCAAAATAATCTGAATTTATATGTTCCTAAGACATGACATCCTAAGACATATATATATATATATATAACACCACATCTTCCTTCAGGACAACGCTGATTTCTTCTACATTGATGTGTGGTCATCCCAATTCACGTGGGGAGGTCTTCCTCCACCAGAGGAAGGCACCTTTGCCGTCATCACAAAAGGCCAGACCATCCTGCTGGACACCAGTACCCCTGTGCTGAAAATGCTCCTCATTCAAGGTGTGACAGCGACTTTCTCAAAGTTTTCCACGTGTTACAGAGAAGTCCTTTATTCCTGAGGATATAAAAAAAAATAGTTGTAACAATGAATTTACAAGTGAGTCTTTCTTCTCACTTAGACTTTTTAGGTAGCATGTCCTCAAGAAACACTTATATATGAAGCAAGAAAAACAGAAATAGAAACTTTTCATAAGCAACAAACATTTTGTCTCTGTGTGTCTAGGAGGGACATTGGTGTTTGATGAGATGGACATCGAGCTGCAGGCAGAAAACATCCTGATCACAGATGGAGGACAGTTACAGATCGGCCAAGAGGGGGCGCCCTTCCAGCACAAAGCCATCATCACCCTTCATGGAAACCTCCGTTCCAAAGAACTTCCCGTCTATGGAACCAAGACACTGGCCGTCAGAGAGGGAGTGCTGGACCTGCATGGTACACACACACGCACACTTTGTTCTTAACATAAAAAAGCCCCAATAATTCTACATTTAAATCCAAATCATCTAAAATGTCACGTATGTGACATGGAAATGGGTGTGACGCATTTCATCCAAAAGCCCCTGACTGTATCTCATTATGTCACCTGACAACATGATGGCAGAGTAATTTGAGTTCAGATCTTGTGGGGATGGTATTATTGGTGACACTTGACCTGCCTCCCCACGGTGCCATTCATTGTTGTGAACCTGTTTCTCCAGGTATTCCGGTTCCTGTCCCCTGGACACACTTGGCCCAAACAGCAACAAGCGGCTCAGCCACGCTGACCCTGATGAAGTCAGTGACATGGAAGGTTGGAGATGAAATTGTCATCGCATCCACTGGCCACAGGTAGTGTCAATTATACACACATTTAAAGGAAACGGCACTCAGAGACATTTAAGCTTTTAAGCTTTGAGTGTCAATATGAAACCTCTGTGAAGAGATGATGCAGGTTTTTTTTCAGGTGTAACCAAATACTTTTGTGTTAGGGGGAAGTAACATATACACAAAACTTGAACACCACCTAGAATTTGCTTTGATCACAGTCTTGTGTTTCACAATGTATATAAAATACGGGAGATTTTGGTTGTTATAATTCAATCGTATAAGTATGCTGTTTTTTATAGTTAAATTATCAGGCTTTCAGACTTTATTGAACTTGGTTTGCTTTGTGAAATTAATTATGTACTATCAGAACATATGTTATCTCTCTCTTATTTTAAGGAAAACATCTATGCATAGGTCCAGATAAATTGTTGTATTATGTCAGTATTGCTCGAGAATATTGAAATATTATGTCGACCATCGTGAGCCAGTCCTGCCACAAATCTAAAGGCATATGGTTCCAAAAATCTTCAGTCCAAAACTGAAACATGAAACATTGGTAGAACTGTCTTTACAAAAGCTTATTGTGAAGCCACACAGTGTTCAAATTTTATTGTAAGATCTTGCAGAAATCCCCCAAATAACAAATATTTAGACTGGAATCGCTCACTTTATCTGATCCTAAACCATCTCTTCCTCTTTTCCAGGCACAGTCAGCGAGAGAACGAGGTGAAGAGGATCGCCTCTGTGTCAGGTGATGGGAAGACCCTCACTCTGTCTGAGCCGCTCGAGTACACTCACCTCGGAGTGACCGTCACACTGGCTGATGGAACGGTGTTTGAGGGCCGAGCAGAGGTGGGTCTCCTCACCAGGAATATCGTGGTACGAGGCTCCCAACATCAAGAGTGGAACGACAAGATCGAGGCATGTCCTGAAGGTTTTAACACAGGTAATCCAACAAAGAACAAGGAGAGTTTAATGGGACAAAATGATGGAAAAAAATGTTCTGGTGAAAACATTATAACATCCATATCACCGACAAAATAATACAAAACATCAAATATTAACAAATTTCTTTCATTACCATCTTTCTATGTACTTCAGGTGAATTTGCCACACAGACCTGCTTCCAAGGACGGTTTGGCGAGGAGGTCGGCAGCGACCAGTTCGGAGGTTGCATCATGTTCCATGCGCCCAGGCCAAATGAGAATCTTGCGAGGGGTAGATTAGAATATGTAGAGGTAAAGACACACAAACGCTTAATAAATCAGAAGCCTCACCTCAACTTTATAATTTACCCTCTATGCTTCTTTATTTAATCATAAACATCAAAAGACCTCTACAGTCATTATTTGTTTGTATCCCGTAGGTTTACCATGCAGGACAGGCTTTTAGGCTCGGGCGTTATCCAATCCACTGGCATCTGATGGGAGACATCAACTATCAGTCTTATGTGAGGGGATGTGCAATCCATCAGACCTTTAACCGAGCTGTGACCATCCACAACACCCACCGCCTCCTGGTGGAGCACAATGTCATCTATGACATCATGGGAGGGGCCTTCTTTATCGAAGATGGCATTGAGACGGAGAACATCCTGCAGTATAACCTGGCTGTCTTTGTCAAGCAAAGCACCAGCTTGCTGAATGATGACATCACTCCTGCTGCCTACTGGGTCACAAACCCCAACAACATTATACGTCACAATGCTGCCGCCGGGGGAACCCACTTTGGCTTCTGGTACCGGATGCACGAGCATCCTGACGGACCGTCGTACGACCCCAACATCTGTCAGAAAAGAGTCCCACTGGGAGAGTTCGCCAACAATACTGTGCACTCCCAGGGCTGGTTTGGCCTCTGGATCTTTCAGGAGTATTTCCCAGTACAGGGTGGCAAATGTCGCTCCAAAGACCCTGAGCCGGCTGTCTTCCGCAGCCTCACGACCTGGAACTGTGAGAAGGGCGCGGAGTGGGTCAATGTGGGTGCTGTGCAGTTCAACGGATTTGTTATGGTGAACAACGAGAAGGCCGGCATTGAGGCTAAGCGCATCCTGCAGTGGGCCGTGAGCGGCTTTGGAGAAGACGGAGGGGCAACGATGTCTAACAGCATCATCGTGGGCCACGTAGATGAGCTCGGCCTGGGAGAAAACTACTGCACACATCGAGGTGTCATTGCCCCTCTAGATGACGGCCTGAGTGTCATCAACACCAAGTTCATCAACTTTGACCGCAGTTCTTGTGCGGGCATTGGGGTAGCTAGGATAGACGGGACGTGTTTGGATTTCTGCGGTGGATGGGCTGTCAGATTTAGTGGCATAGAGTACTTCAACACCATCAACAAGGCTGGCTTCAGGTGGGAGCATGAGGTGCAGCTCGTGGACACTGATGGTAGCCTCACAGGTACTCAGTCATATTTGGATTGTACAGACCAGATTTCTCTTACGCACTTCACCATTAACATTGTGTGTAACACTAAGTATATCTCTGTTATTCATTGAAAAGACAACGTTAACCCCTCCAACGATACGGAGGTTCATGAAGTTGCATACATCAACATCCATGTGTGTGTCCCCATCTTAAATCTATCATCCAGGAAGCGTCGATGCTAAAGTGGTGCCTATGAGCGACTTGTTGGACCCGGCGCATTGCTCACAAAGTGACGAATGGAGCGCGGCTTTTCCCGGCGCTGTGTGTGACAACACTGTCACCTTCCACCGTCTGGCATTCAATAAGCCCACACCTGACTCTCTGGAGGCCAAAGATGTCATCTTGACCAACTCACACGGTATTCAACACACACACACACACACATACACAAATTACCACACAGAAATCATAGAAATGTATGCGTGAATTATTCAATGTCAATAAATCCAAATTAAATCCATAATCCCAAATATAATGCGATCCAGGAAAAACAGCACCAGAAAAATGTGAATCCAAATTTGTGTTTGTGTTGTCATTGATCCATCAAACTTGTTTTTTGTAATATTGCAGGGACAAGTGCCGTTCCCTATGTGAAGAAGAGAATGACCCATAAGCTCGGTTGGATGGCTTTGCTTCCCTCGGGCAAAACTTACAACTGGTACTTTGAAAATGCGGACCAAGTTACAAATATCACTTACTCTGCAAAGTTTTACAGCTTCAAGGTAAATCAACATCTGTACCATGTTTACGCTTCCAAATTATGAAGAAGAGAATCATCAGCCAAGAACGATAACATTATCATATGCTTTCCCCTTCATACAGCCCACTGAGTATGTGATCATCAGGCACAATTTCACCCAGAGTCCAGACCGTTTCCGTATAGTGGACGACAGGAACGGGTCAACAATGCCACTAAGCTACAGTGACAACGAGAATGGAGACTGGTACTTTGACGACAGCAACAATGACCTCTACTACATCGGTTAGACATTGACCTCACTGATCACCTTCTTCCTTTACACAGTGCACACACTGATACCTGCATCTTCACTCATTTGAATTTTTTCCGTTTCCTCCAGTGTCGGGCAAGAAAGCCGAGCGGCGCCGTCGTGACAGCGTTGATCGCGCCACCGTCGACGTACCGGTCAACTTTAAGGTTTATCGTTGCTATTACCCCGACTGTATCCCTCCAACTCCAGCCCCTCCAGCCACGCTCGCTCCCATCCCTGACCGCCGACCGGCTGACTTCAAGTATGTTTCCCACGCGTTTTATCTGCATACATTGGTAAAACCATTCACAGATTGCTCGACAAGACCTTTGATTTTAAGATTCTAAGAAAAATTGCCCAACCAGAGAGGTGAAAGTCAGAATATTATTTTCTGCATGATTAAAAAACTACCAAAAATCACAACATTTTACATTCTGGTAAATTTGAAAAATGTTTGCTCTTCCTGCTGTTGATATGTTCTTTCTTTGTGTGTTGCACTGTTTTGTTTCCAGGCTGTGGTCAAATTCATCCTTTTGGGAAAATTCAGCTGAAAATAACTTCACTGTACCAGCAGAGGGTGCTGATGTAGTCATCCCATCAGGTAATTGATCATCATTTTGGTTTCAGAACCTCAAAATTAATTCAGAAATTCAAAAGATTTTGGAGTAATAAGCTGAATTCCAACAAAAGAAGATCCCACATTTTTGTACAATACCATTTAATCTCTACCAAACCACAGGGACATGGATTGTTTTGGACGACGACCTTCCTCCTCTTAATAAACTGACCGTCATTGGAGTTCTTGAGATCCCAGACATCATGAACGACTCGTCCAGCAGACAAGCTCGGTCCGTACAGGAGTACAGGACTGTGGTGATAGACGCCGTCTATATCTCCATTCAGGTCAGCATTTACAAAGGAAGACAATGACTCACATTTTAGGAGGACATGTGCTTCATGCCTCCTTTAGCAGAAAATACAAATACAATAGCAATAAATGCATAAATTAATATGAAGTAGTGCCAAACCTGTGAGTTTTTTGATTGTACTCATTGTGGTTTATGTCACATGTTGTTTCAGGGTGGCAGGATGATCGCGGGATGGGATGAGGATCCATTCAGAGGTGAGCTCCACATCAGGCTGAGAGGGACCCATCACACTCCTGACTGGGTTCTGCCAAATGGACCCAACCAGGGATCCAAAGTCCTCGGTAAGAGAAACCAAAAATAAGAAACGTCAGGCAGCTATACGTTGCAATATACAGAATCTAGACACAACTGAATATTTTATATGTTTATGCTCAAGGGAAATATTTCAAAATCTATAAAGATATTGTGTTATGTATTTAACGTTTTTTTACAAAATATTCCATGATATACTCACTGACTGGAGCAGCGCATACAGCACTTCATGGTAATAAATGTGTGACCCAAACGTGTTGCGGCCTCTCTGCACACCCCGAGACTCTGCGTTGTGTTTAAATGATCTATAAGGGGGGGCGTCATGCAGAGGGTGGGAAGCACTGAACACAGGACAGGTTCAGGATTGTGGTTGAGACTCCAAAAAACTTTATTGGCTCTCACACAAAACACCTCCTTTGCTGAACCACACAGGTTCCTTCACAAAATCAGATAAACACTATTTTAAAAATGAATATATCTCAAAATACAGAAATTTTGCAAAATAATATTTCAAAACTGAAAAGAACATAATCAATAAGGAACTTCTCAACTTATTAACTGACAGAACCAGCAAACGATATGAACAGTTTTTATGAACAAAATACAAACGCTCACTTCCCAAACTCACAGAAAAATGTAAATCAACATCTTAACTGACACGTCATGTCAACAGACAAACTGGATAGGCGTTCTGAACTTAAATATCTTCTGGATAATGCGGGACACCAGCTTACCTTCACAAAATCAGATAAACAGTGAAACAAAGATGGCTACCTGCATGAAGAAGAATCCAAAAAACCACGGAGTCCTGCAAAGGACAAACAAATCAAATTGCCAAACACCTTGATGACCACCCTGCTCAACAGCGACACCCAGTGGACCAATTAAGCTACTGCCTTACAAAAGCATAACATATAATTGTGTTTTTTGTTGTTTCATAGGTGTGTTTGGTACGCTGGAGTTGTATGGACAACCTCATAATGTTTATCACACCAAACTCGCTGCCACAGCAGGAGCAAACACCAACACACTGACTCTGGCTCAGCCTGTCGACTGGCAGGTGAGTCAGACTATCAAGTTATTCAATGTCAAAAATTATAGTCATAGTAGAAAAATCTTCTTAATTTATACAATAAATCTATTTCTTTGTATGTATTTACAATCAAGCAGCTGTGCTAGTAATACTTGTACATTCTTGCGCGCGTTTGTGGTATGTGCAGGTGGGAGATGAGATCGTCATTTCCACCTCTAGCTACAAGGCGGGGGAGACAGAAAAACGTCAGATCACCTCCGTGTCCACAGGTGGCAGCGTCCTGACCCTGAACCAGCCTTTGACCTACACTCACATTGGTCAGTTCAGCATCGGCCTCCTTACATAGACAATCTCTTCTTGACCACATAAATATATAATTCCTATGTGGTAAATAGGAAATCAGCTGTTTGTGGTCTATTTTAGAAAATGTGGTAATTTAAAAAAAAACAAACTTGAAACATCAGAAGATATTAACTTATGTGTATTCATTGTATTTTATGTTTGTATTCTTGCTATCCTATTTTGTTTATGTATGGATCAGAGTGTACGTAAGACACAGTAGAACTGAATGACTACTCTGTTTGCTGATTTTCGATTACCACGTTAACATTCATATATAACTTGTTAATTCAGACATACTCTCACTTCTTTATTTGTTTTACATATTGTATCGTCGTACCTAGTTTTTTCTTGACTTATATCAGCCTACAGTCATGACTTTAGCTGTTCCTCCTCTGCACGGCTCCCTTCTTTCTGTGCCTCTGCAGGTGAGACTCACACTGTCTCAGGTACGTCGCAGACTTACACTCTGGCTGCTGACATTGGTCTTCTGACCAGAAACATCAAGATCATTGGTCAGGAATACCCACAGATGCTGCAGGAATCTTTCGGAGCCAGGCTGTTGGTGGGCACATACTCCTTCAATGGGGTGGACTATAAAGGTAGATCTACCTTCAGATTAGTGAGATGTCATCTGTTAGAAAGTTAAATCTGTGATTGAGTGGTATTTTATTGTTAATTATTGAGTGATATTTTGTTCCTGAAGGAAAAGCTCAGATCAGGAATGTGGAGTTTTTCCGCTCTGGTCAGGAGGGCTTCACTGACCCCTCAGACCCCCGCTCCTCTGTGGCCTTTCTCAACCTAGGAGAGGTGCCGACACACACACACACACACACATACACATACACATAAATCAAAACAGATTAAAAACTTTAAATCTAACAATTAAAAACAAGAGATGACAATAAAAACGAAAATTAAATAAATTGTATGTAATGCCATTATTTTATCACTGGGTGGCGCTGTTGGTCAAACTAATAAGCCAGACCTCTAGTCACTGTCAGTGACAGGATGTGAAGTGAATTTGTGTTTTCGGTGTTTGAAAGGTTGAGGAGGACGAGGACTTGTACATCCAGGGCTGTGCTTTCCACGATGGCTTCGCTCCGGCTATCGGCGTCTACGGGACAGAGGGGATGAAGATTGATGATAATGTCATTCATCGCACGGTTGGAGAGGGTACGCAGAAATACAGCACTGTTCACAGGCAGCATTTGGTTTATTTTCACTGTACATATACCACATGAAAATCCTAAAATGTGTTCTTGTTGACCTGTTCCCAGCTATCAGAGTGTGGGGGGACAGGATCACCGTACGCAGGAACCTGGTGACGCTGTCTCTGTGGCCCGGATCCTACCAGGACAGAGAGGAGCCCTTCAACTTCGCCTGGAATGCTGCTATTGAGGTCTGTCTTGTCAAAGGAGAACATTTAAAAAAAGAAAGGTTAATAAGCGTGACTTATCATGTTCTGATTTCCACAATATCAGGTCAACGAGGGAACAAACGTGGTGCTGCAGCATAACATCGTGGCCGGGTACGAAAGAGTCGCATACCGCATTAATGGTGAACCCTGTCCAGGTAAACACAAGGGAGCACTGGGATTTCACATGTTTCTGCATGTAGGATAGAAAATATGGTGGAGAACACATTTTGTGAATACTACCTGTATAGGTTACCCGAATGACAATGAGAAATGGGTCGGCAATGAGGCTCACGGTGGTCTGTTTGGAGTGTATCTGAACAAGGATGGAATGCCAGGCTGCACCCTCATCCAAGGCTTCAATGTGTGGAGGAGCTTTGACCACGCCATCTACTTCCAGGTTTGAAAGCACAACTGAACATCTTCCATATCTTGAATAATGAATGTATGTTCATTGTTTCACGCCAAGAGGCCACAGCATGGAGGTCTAGACTGAACTACATAACCCTCCAGAAGTTTAATTCAATCATTTCAATGGTCAAGAATGTTCAAATCAAAGACAGACTAATCAATACCTGCAAATTATGTGCCACAGTTTCATAAAGAAAGTAAAAAAAACACAAAGCAAATAGGTAAAACTGCCGATTGTTCACTGCAAACGCAACTTTTTCCAACCACCTATGAGTGTTTTTTTGTTGGATTTTCACAAGAATTTATTATTCAAAATAACCACTGAAATAACATAACTTTTGAAAGCTTAAAAAAGAAAATAATGTCAACTTTCTATCACAGGATGTTCACCTTCAACACTTTAGAAAAAGAGAAACAGACACATTTATAAAAACTAAAAGTAATGATAAGGACGGACTGTAAACACAGAGATTTTTGCCTGATTGAGTTTGTTTTATGAAAAATAAAGAGAGGGATAAGTGGTATTTAATAGAGTAATAAAGATGTAATCTGTCATAACAGTGGATTACCTTCCTCATCCTCCTCCGTATTCCTCTTTTCATGCTCGTCTTCTTCCTCTTTCTGTATCCCCATAGATAATCTCAACTGTCATCATTGACAATGTGACACTGGTGGACAACGGAGTGGGCGTCATGCCTCTCATCTACCTCCCGCCCTCTGTCTCCCACATGTACTCAGATAAATACGTACAAATCAAGGTGAGGAGACTGAAGTTCATTCACTCCTCTCTCATAATGTCATGTTTAGTGAATTTTTTTTTGTAATAATATTTATCTTAAGATAACAAGCATTTCTGAGAGTACCGCAGAATGAACTTTTTTTCTTTCCAAATCTTACAAAACCTATATTTCTTCCCGTGTTCACAGAATGCTTTGATCGTCGGCAGTAGTCCGAACTTCAACTGCTCAGACGGTTTGCCCTCCGGTGATTACAACATCATCAATAGTGACGCCCATCGAGCTCCAAGACCTCCCATGGGTATAGTACAAAGCTGCTTAAATGTGTAGTTTTATAATATTTTGCATTTTGCACTGTATACATGTACAAAATGCTAACTGATTTAATATAGCATTGAGGTCAAAGTTTTGAGTCTATTTCATTCTGTCTTCGCTTGGTAAAGGTGGCAGATCTGGAATCAGCTGGCCATCCTTTAATTCTGGCCACAACACCGCCCCAAAAAAGGTCCATCATGTCAACATGAACTACAACGCCATCAGTGGAGTGATGAAAGTCAGCGGTGAGTTCTGTCTGTGTGTTCTGGGATCAGCAGAAACAGTTGGACAGGATGGGTTTTGAAAATACTCTATATGAGAAACTCTTCTTGGTAAATATTAAAATTTTGATATTTGATCTAATTGAGGTCAATTGTAAATTATACCAAGAATCTCAAGAATGTTCCAACTTACAATGAGTCACAATGAATTCACAGTTTTATGGCAGCATAAGATGCTGAAGCTTCTCTGACTTCCTTTTCCCTCTGTACATTTTCCATGAAGACACCACGTTTGTTGGTTTCCGAAATGTCTGCTCCAGTGAGACTAACTTTATGTTCATCACCAACCCGTTAAACGAGGACCTGCAGCACCCGGTGCAGGTTTGGAGCCTGACGACAGTTGACAGTGTAGATGGAGCCAAACTTTTCATCCACAGGCCTGATGTTCGGTAAGTCATCACATGAACTACAACATAGACAAAGAGCAAGATCAAGTACAAGAAATCGCTGACGTGTGTGTTCGTTTGTGTTTCAGTAAAGCTAACCCATCTGACTGTGTGGACATGGACTGTGATGCGAAGAAGAAGACCATGTTGAAGGACTTGGATGGCTCCTTCCTGGGTGACAATGTCACTGTGGTGCCTCAGTCTGAATACGAATGGGACGGCGATCCCAGAAGGGGCCTGGGTGACTACCGCATCCCAAAAGTCATGCTCACCTCCCCTGATGGTAGCCGCATACCTGTGGAACAAATCGCTCCACACAAAGGTACACAACAAAACCAGTTAATGGAGCCTGAGAGTTATTTTATAAGATATACAATAAAGGTTCATTTGTCTCAGTGTTGCCATTAAAAGTGCAACACAGTAAAAAATGACACATCGTTCTAAAGGGAATTTCATTAAATAACCCAAAGATTTTTCACTAACTTGTGGAAAGTAAATATTTTCCTATTTCATTTTTCCCAATGAATCTCAATTTGTATAATTTGTTAAATGGAAAGAAGATAAATGAGCGTTCCTCTCATCTCATCCCATGCATTTATGTTTCATTTTTAATTCATGTCTTCAACAAGCTTCTCGTCTTCTTCACCACTTACATGACAAAATTCCTCGTCTGTCCTCAGGTGTGATCAGAGAAAACTGTGTGTACATGCCCACCTGGCAGAGCTACAAGTGCTCCGGGCTCAATTACAGAATGCTGGTGATCGAGAGTCTGGACGCAGACACAGAGACCAGACGTCTGTCACCTGTCGCTGTGCTCGGAGACGGATATGTGGATCTGATTAATGGTAGGACCATTTTACCTTCATTTTGTCTTAAATGGAAACCAGAAATAAACAAAACAAATTTAAAGAGCATGAACATTAAATTGCAAAATTGAAGATGCTTATGTAGATGATATAGTTTAAGAAAGATTTTAAAGAAGTATGCAGCCTCTGACCGTCATTAATGTTTACATTTATGCTTATGCTTGTATTTCATATATACCTGAATTGTGACATCACTGCTGTGCAGGTCCTCAGGATCACGGCTGGTGTAACGGTTACACTTGTCAGGAGAGAGTTTCTCTCTTCCACAGCATCATTGCCACTGGTCACGCCTTCGACATCTTCTTCAGCAGCGTCAGTCCTCAGAAACTTCGCCTCATGATGCTCAACGCCGACCCCTCTGAGGTCAGTTGACAGCTTTTTTTGTGCTCTTTTTAAGTTCAGTCTAAAAGCCAGATTGTTGACTCCTATGGTGAAAATTGTAACCTTTCAGCAAATGAACTTGCCAGACGTTTTCTTCTCTTCATTCAGAGTGTCCTGGTATCAGTCTTTTACTCTAAGCCACAGCGGTTGGACGTGTATGTGGATAACAATCTGGTCGCTCCCACTAACGCCAAGTGGAACACAGACAACACAGACTACACCATGAAAGAGCCGATCTTTCCAGGTAGAGTGTAGTGGATTCTTGGAGCTCACATTTACTCAGATGTAACATATTCTCTTGCATTGAGTGCAATTTAGCTTAAGTCCCATAATGGAATGGAAAAAAATGGCTGTCAGAAAGGCAGAAAACTCTTAATTGGTGCCAATGACAAAACCTATTATCAAGACTTTTAAAGGGATCACTGAACAGTGTTATTGAAAAGTTTCCAGTTCAACTTTAGGCTTTCCAGTAGATAATTTTACAGTCCATGTCTCAGTATACAAATGTAGCAAATATGTCAACCTCCCACAGGTGGATTGTGTGTTATAGGGAAAATATATGGGAAAAGACCGAAGAGGTCAAAAAGCATAAATTGAAGTCTTTTAATTTCCCTTTTTTCAAGGTCAATATGTTCCCCAGCTGAACTCCTCTGAGGGCACCAACTTCTTTGATCAGGACAACAAGATGTTGAAGGTTCTGGTGAGAGGCTCCCAACCGGTGGAGATCAGAACCTCCCCAGTTCTTATCATCGCCTTTGAGCTTCCTGCCATGACCGAGGAAGAGTTCTTTGGAGACCAGCTAGTACAGAACCTGGCCACCTTCCTCAAAGTTCCTTCCAACATGATCCGGATCACTAAGATCATCCGGGAGGATGGAGCAGCGCGGCGCAGGAAGAGGGCCACAGGCCTATCGGTGGAGGTGGAGATCAAAAAACCTCCAGTACAGCAAACAACCAACAGCACTGATGGTTCGTGGAAAGAATATCAGAGATTCACAGCAAAGATGAAGAGTTTGTTGAGATTTTCCTAACTTCACTGTGTTCTGTGTTTTTTTTTTTTTAGATGAGGGAGACTTCAAGTTGTTGCAGAATATTGCTGATAATTTGGGTCAGGCAACTGTTTCTGGCAACATCAGTAATTCAATTGGCTTCAACGTCTCTTCTGTAGGCATCGTCCCTCCACCTCCAGCGTCCTCTGATCCCAAATGGAACGACGTGAGTCCTCACTCAAATACGCCGTAGGTTCTATATTGTTCTTGGATTGAGCATTCAGCTAAGTATAGTTAATGTTTTTTCTGCCTCAAAATCCAGGTCGCCACAGAAGAGGTGACGAGGGACGAGCCGGAGGTGAGCTTTGTGTCCGGTGTGGCCCAGCTGCTGTTGATGATTGAGCCAATCTCAGGGGAGTATGTGGGGCCGCTCTACCAGCAGCCCAGGCTCATGGCTGTTGATGAAGCGGTGAGGAGTTCATCTTTATTCTTTATGGTTCGGTATCCATGACTTGTGTCCTGTTTGGAGTGTTTATCACATGAAATTATCTCCATAGGATAGGAATGTAGAGAGTGACTAAGCTGTGTTTGGGTCTGCAGGGAAATTGTGTTTCTGTGGGTGTGACCACCCTCACTGTCACCGCCAACCTGAAGGACTCCACTGGAAACACTGTGGAGGGACTGACAGGAAATACAACCATCCCGTTCAGTGGCTGCTGGGCCAATTACACCGACCTGTCCATTGACGTCGGTGGTATGAGATTCAACTTTTTACCTGCCGTCTCAATCAAAGACGTCTATTTCAATATTGTACTTTTTGTAAAATTTTCTCATAATGAATGAAAGGAGAATACATTTCGATATTCTCTCTCTGCAGGCGACAACCTGACCATGGCCTTCAAGCTGAAGGAGTGGAACTCCCAGTCACGCTACTTCGATGTCAAAGCCACCTCAACCACCTCGGTCCCCCCAACTATCACCACCCAGACTAACACCACCCAGACAACAGCCAACAGCACCACAGCTGTAAGCACCATCACACAGACCACACAGACCACACAGACCACAGAGACCACCAAGGACAGCAGCATCTTCAACTCCAACGCCGCTGTGACTGCTAGCAGTCTGTGCTTGGTTAGCGTTATCTTCTCACTGTACTGCTGCTCATATATATGCTAGCGGTAATGATCAAATATTGAACGGGATTTTTGAAGGATACATGCAGAATTTAGCATGAAGAAATGTTTTGAAATTTAATGCACCTTTACTCTCTAAATTATTCTTTGGGGTTTTCTGTTTTATTATGCCATGGTGTCAGTTACAGTATACGATTACAAATCAGGTTGGAGATAATGACCGTCAGTCTGCCTACTTGCAATAATGTTTAACATGAATACACAACAGGCTGAATAAATCTCAATATTTTGTCATGTACTCCTTTTGTTGATGCTTTTTTTTAAACTTATTGTTCTAAATCTAATAAAATCTATTTTTCTCAACCTAACAGTACTTTTAGTTGCATCACTCTTTTACTCTTTTATTGTTGAAAATGATTTGAAAGTATTGATATCCCTGACTTATGTAGTTATACAAGTAAAGTGAATCAAGCGTTAATAATAAAATCACCTTGAGTGTCAGAAGTAGAAAAATCATTGTAAATTTCAGATGTTGCAGATTTTATTAATAAATTTAATTTTTCATGTCCTCGTTTGTAAGTGGTGTATTTACTTTCTCTCTGTCTATTTCTTATTCATTTTTATCACAGCTCTGCGGACATTAGTTTCTCCTATTCAATCATATTTTAGTCTATTATTACATTGTGTCTTCAAAAAGTGGACATGCTTCTCCCAATATTTCCTCTCTCCCTTTTTTCTTCCATGAAAAGATTTTTTCTTATCTTCCCAGAGTGCTTCGGGCCGGGTTGTGCGAGACATTGGACGTGAATTTGGCTTATATAAATAAACTTGAAGACTCTGTCCATGGTGCTGAAAGACGCTGATTGGCTGCGTCCCCTCGGGTTTTCTCTTTAAGACCACTGCAATGTTCGTCCTATTCACTAGAGGGCGGTAGAGTTCACATGCAAAGTTAACACTCCTGACTCACCGCAGTAGAATTTCAGTTCCAGTTTGGAGACATATCGACATTAGAGGAGAGAAAAAGCCTAAAGTGAATTCTGGCATGAGGACTGACGCTGGAGACAAAAGTTTCCGCACAGTCTCCCAGATTGACGCGTAGCTTTCCAGCGCACATCTGTCTCCCGGGTGTGCGCTGATGGCGTACAGGAGAACAATTAGTTTTACAGCCTTAATTTGCGCCCTCCATTGACGAGCACCGTACAAGGTGGGCGTGTCCTCGCCCCTTTTTAACTTTGGACCGCCTGTCCTGAGCGGAGCAGCCACTTGCTGTCCGTGGATGCAGAGCCGCGGTCCGCCGGCCAACATCCCGAACCCAGAGCCCGAGAAGAAGAGCAGAGGATGGATCTCTGTCTCCTCACTGTCCTCTGCGGGACTCTTGCGTTTGCGTGGGAGCCGTCCCGTGTCCACGCTCTCGCTATTTTACCTCCGTCGGCCCCCAAGAGCAGCAAGGTGACGAGGATTTTCGATGGACAAGAAGCCTCCAGACATTTCAAGGAGTTTTACGCGCCGCCGTCCATCGACAGAAACAACAGAGCAACGCCGAAAGAGTTCATCGAGCCTCACGACTACATGTTGTCCATTTACAAAACCTTCTCCACGGCAGAGAAACTGGGACTCAACGCCAGCTTCTTCCGCTCTTCAAAGGCTGCAAACACCATCGCAAGTTTTGTGGACAATGGACAAGGTACGACGATATTATTATCATTATTATTATTATTATTATTATTATTATTATTAATAATAAGTAGCAGTAGTAGTATTATTGTTATTACCTTTATTTAACCCGGGAAGGTCACCAAAAATCATTAAATAATTTATATAGGAGAGCCAGAGTATTTTGTGGTTTTCATCTGGATTTTTTTTCAACTGTTCCACATTTTGAATTAAATTTTTCAAACATTTTTCAACAAAAGTAGTCAACAAAAACTGAAGATTCCAAGGCTTTCACCCAATACTGTATACAGATGTTGACGCTTGCAGGTGAATTGAAGGTTTAACCTTGAGTATAACCTCTGACCTCTTTTTTTTTTCTTTCTTTTCATTTTCTTTTTTAGACACTTTTGATGTTATTGACTTGTAATCGTGTCATTGATTTAAAAGGAATGAGATATACAGACACAAAGTTCAGCAACAATTCTCTTTCTTTGAATGTAATGTCCGAATCTGCATGGTACTGTGTGAGTACAACAATCAGATCCACATAGTGTTCTCTGGTTTAAAAAAAACTCTTCCCTTTGTATTGTAGCGGGTTTATACAAAATGCAAAAAAGTTCAAAAAAAGTACATGTATTTCTGACTTTTATATGTCTATTAAAATGTTTGAGTCTTTTACTTTGAAGTTGCTTTGTGAGTCATTCCATGCAGCAGGGGGCAGTATAAGTGAATGTGAAGTACCAAGTTCAGCCACAGAATCCTGAGACCTTAAACCAAACCAGAATCCACAGATTGGACACACAAGTAAGATGGACGCAGCCGCGTAGCAAAGTTCTTTCCACCTGAGACGCTACCAGACACGTCCACGTGGCAAGGATGCACACACACAATTCCTAACAGGGACACAACAACACGCTCCAAAAAACCAATCCCACTTCCACAAGCCACAATACACACATAGAAGTAACGCAGCCGAGGAACCATCTACAAAATCTGAGATCATAATCATAACTTCCTGAAATCTCAAGGCGATGTGACACACCGATCAAAGATGCTACACACAGAGATCAAGTATGTCATCTAAATGTGTGTGTGTATGTCTTTGCGTTTACTTGCTGTGAATATCCACGGTAGAAGGTGAAAAGTACTTTTTCTCAGCATGTGTGTGTCTCATGTACATGCAGTGTAGTAGTAGCAGTATTTTAATGCAGATCTTGCTTTGTCTTGGTGAGATGATTGGTTTGTGTAATTCCTCAGTGATTTTTTTGTGTCTTTTTTTTTTGTCTGATTCCACATTTCTGTGGCATGCACATCATCGCCGTGAGAATGTGTCTGACCTTCTGTTTTAATGCTTTCCACAGATGACCTCCCACTCTCCCCTCTAAGGAGACAGCAGTATCTGTTCGATGTCTCAACCCTCTCTGAAAAAGCGGAGGTGCTGGGGGCTGAGCTCAGGATTTACACCAAAGTGTCTGGGAATTTCAGGATATCGGAAACGGAACCCGTCGACATCCAGCTCCTCTCCTGCCACGATCAGCAGCTGCTGGACTCCAAGACGTTGGACCTTCAGGATTCCCACAGGCCGAAATGGGAGGTGTTAGACGTGTGGGAAATATTCAAAGATTGGCAGCAGCAGACCCAAGGGAGACACTTCTGCCTGGAGCTCCGGGCGATGCTGGACAACCCAGAGAGGGAGTTGGACCTCCACGTCCTAGGTTTGCACAGGCACGGGCGTCCCCAACAGAAGAAAGCCATCTTAGTTGTCTTCACGAGGTCCAAGAGGAGGCAGACCCTTTTCAGTGAGAGGACAGAGGGGAGGGTTTTGCTCGGCCTGGAGAGGAAGGCCAAAGCCAGGGGCCCTCGAAGCAAAACCAGCAGGAGGCGGAGGACAGCAGTGTCCAAAACCAGACATGGAAAGAGACACGGCAAGAAGTCCAAATCGCGGTGCAGCAAGAAGCCGCTGCATGTCAACTTTCGAGACCTGGGCTGGGACGACTGGATCATCGCCCCGCTGGATTACGAAGCGTACCACTGCGAGGGCGTGTGTGACTTCCCCCTGCGCTCACACCTGGAGCCCACCAACCACGCCATCATCCAGACGCTGATGAACTCCATGAATCCGAGTAACATGCCGCCAAGCTGCTGCGCCCCGTCCAAACTCAGTCCCATCAGCATCCTCTACATCGACTCAGGAAACAATGTGGTCTACAAACAGTACGAGGACATGGTGGTGGAGTCTTGCGGTTGTAGGTAGTGGTCCTGGAGGTGTTCTTTGACCTCCCCACGTTGCCTTATTGGAACTCTGGATGGCCTGGTTTCATGTCTGTAAAGCAGATATACTCAGTTCCCAGATGCTGCATCCACGGTGGACCAAGCTGTCACTGTTCCTCCTTGGTCGTTCTATAATACAAGCGTGACCATCACCTCTCCCTAAAATGCCTAAAGCTTTCCCAGAATGCATCTCTTTGGAACTAAAGCTGTCCTATCTGCCTCCACACAGTTACCACCAGGAAGTCCCTCACAAAATAACCTCACAGTTTACTCTTCTTTCACTTGTTGGGACTCTAAAATAGTAGAAACAGCGCCATCTACAGCTCCTTCACCAAGCCTTCCAGATAGAGGAAATCAAAACAGTATTACGGATCGACAGAACCGAAGAAAGCTGATATTTTATATATATATATAAGAGATATATTAGATACTAACCAGCAGTTTAGCAAAATGTGATCATTTTCATGTTATGAGCTGGGTCACTGACATGGTTTTTTTGTGAGTTGGAGCATTCCTGAGATACCAGGCATGAGTGTGGTTAGACACAGATATGTTCACCATTACGCCATCAAACTGCAACTTATCAAAAAACAAAAACAATGTCAGTGACGTAGTCAAGACTTAAATGACCTGAAAATCATGAAATTTTGTAAAAAAGCTGAAGATGCCTTATATCAACTATGCACCAATAAGGCCATGTTTATTACCTCATGTATTTATGTTGTTTGTTGTGTTAAAGAATTGTTCCTGTGTTATAGACGTCCATATGATCATTGCTCAGTGCTGCATCCGTTAGATCATAAAGATAAAAGAAGAAGAAGATTTTGAACTTGTTAGATTTTCTCTTAATGTTGCCGCAAGAAACAAATCAACAAAAGGTTCAAATGAGACACTTCGGCATTTAAAGCACTCGAGTCTAAAATGAGATATTCACCACTGGGGGTACGCCATCAGCTGTTTAATCATTTGAGGTATAAAAGATAAAACAAACTCGATATCTGTCAGTTTAAAATGCAGCAACATATGAACTGATTCTATTTTTGCAAACATTCCTCTCTGTACTTTTATGACTTTATGCAGATGTTTTTCCTAAAGTGGAGCTTCTCTGTCCTGTTTATCTAGGTGGCTTCAGCACTTGACATGGCCTATGACTCAGGGAACGTACTTGAGTGCTGCAGAGAACACGAAATTCCTTTTCAGATAAACCAACGATACATTTCCACCAAATAAAAGCGTTAGTGTCAGAGGAGATACATAACTTTGTCTGTAATGCACTGATGTTCAAAGTTGCCATGTGTAAATATTTGATACGGAAATAATTTATGTTCTATGAATAACTTATTGCATTTTTATTGGCCACGTTGTTGCCATACAACGCACACATTGTATGAGTCAAACATCTGGATGTTCACTTTCAAATGAACACATATGGGTAATGTTTTGTTTATTTTTTTATATAAAGGAAACATGACAGCTCTGTACCAGACACAGACTCTGAAATATTGTTTTTGTTGTACATATGAATAGGAAATAATTATTCCCCGAAGAGAAAACATTGCTTTAGTTTGGTGAATTTATTTTAGGCTACACTCTTTTAAATTTTAGACATTTAGCCTCTTATATTTTGTTTATATTTTGCATTATTTACTCGAATCTTAAAATAATATATTATGCTGATTGATACTGATGGTTAGAAGTTGAATGAATAATGTCATAATATCTCTTTATTTTGTTATCTGATCTCTTTTTGCTATTCATCCAATATAAAGTCACTCCGACATGTATGACAGAAAAATTTAGTAAAACCTTTGCCCTCATTAACAATGTGTACAAGCGTTTTAACCAAATGACTCTGTTATTGTGAGAGAACTGTAAGATATGTTGAGTGACAAGCAAATTAAAATGTCATGAACTATATTCTGGTTACTGAGTCAAATATACTGATAGTAAGGACGGTATCGTGAACCTTTTGATGCTCGATGCCTTGTAAAGAAGGAAAAATAATGTTATGTACAAGTATTAAAAAAAAAGACTGCATCAGTGTAACACACAACAACCACACAAGAACGTTTGCTAACTAATTGGAACTGTGGAACACAGAATACAATTAACAAAAATTATCAAGAAATATTGCATCAAAGAAAAAACAAGGCATTTTTGATTCTGCTTTCCATGCGAGAGGAGACAGGATAGCATCAGGACTCAACAAACAATCAAGTTCAATACCAAGCCGGAAGTCCTACCAAGTAGTCATGGCAACCTTTCTAAAATACCACCACCAGGTACCCCTCTTACCTATAAATGAGAATTTATAGATAAATCAATTGCTGTCATAGATGAAGTAGAGGTAGAGTCAACGAGACGCCCATCTGAAAACACCCAAATAGAGAAGAGAATGCTGGAGATGGAGACGGTCAAGGTTGATATCAAACCTTAATGGCCTCTGAGATAACAAACTGTCAAAAATGTAACATTGGTGCTGAATTATTGGGAGGACGTGCAAATCTTTAAATGTTAAGTTATATAATTATACATATTTATAATTAAGGTATTGTCCCTGAAAGTCATCTATTGTATTGATGGATATGATAAAGTTCTCCTGTTCTGGCATAAATAGATGAGCTGAATGAGTGACAGTTTTTGGGGTTAAAATAAGGTCAGCAGACAAGTGAGAAGAGCGGCATCTTCCATGGGTGGCCTGTGTGTGTATGTGTGTGTATATGAGTGTGTGTGTGTGTGTGTGTGTGTGTGCGTGTCAGGGGCTAGCAATGGGACAAACAAATTGGTGTGCAGATGCGGCGACTGACCCTTCTTTAGTCTAGAGCCACATTGGGTCCCCTTCCCCACAGACAAAGGCAGTGGAGGATCTCGACATCAGATTAAGCCTGCCTTTTCCTCACTGGGGTCAAAGGTCAAGTGGCCCATTGTCTCAGGGGGCTGTGGACATTAAACAACATACACATCTCCATAGAAAAAAAGGCAGGCAATCAGAGGTGGGGTAGGGGGGTTGGGAGGAATGCGTGTGATGCTCTCGGTGGCCCTCGCCGTCAGCGCCCATACAACAAGGTAAGATATAAAAAAGGGGCGGCGGTTTCAAGCAGCTGCTCCGAACAGCCACCGCAGGACAAAAGACTGGAATGTTCCGTCTCCATAGCGGCATATGGAGGCGTTTCTGCACTGTTTCACTGTGGCAGATTTGCTGTGAGATGGGGAAATGTTTGTCAGGGAAACAAAGCTGGGTATAATAGAGTGCAGGGCTCCGCTGCTGTTATCAGTGGAAAAAAACGCTGCAGTGTTTTTCTGTTTTCCTTCAGGGCTTGAGCCAACGTCTCCTTCTCTGCCATAGGAAATGCTTCAAATGTGTCAACAATACCGGGAGGAGATTAACGTTATCTTTTCCACCTGCGCTTGTTGGATAGTTAGCATTTTTTTGGTCAATTCATCCACAAGTGGCGTCTCTGTCTAAGTTGAATCGGTAATTCTGTAACACAATATAAGCCAGATTTTCGGTTATTTAGCAGTAGTATAAAATATGTGTTTCCTGTCCAAGTGAAAACATCTCTCCGCTGAGGTTAAATCCAGCGTGTGTCAGACAGGCAAAAGCAGTGTGTTGTCATCTTGAGCCCTGTGTTTGGTCTGCTAAACTGTGGACATCCTCTCGAACGGCAACAGGAAAGAGACTGGTAACTTTCTTGGCAAATAAACTTTAGTGTATGTTGTGTTACAGTCATATCAAGTACTGACAGCTGCAGCTTTACATTCAATCGAATCTCTGTTACTGAATAATCCCTATGGATGCAATTGTAAATGAGACAATTTTCTATTGCATTCATGATTCATTGACCTGCAGATGACCAACATGTCATCTGCAGGTCAAACAAAGCCAAACAAAATACATCCAACATTTCATGTGCAGGAAGACTCTCACTGAGATTGGATTAATCTCAGAGGCTGCACTACTTCTGTTTCTGATCCATCCACCTGTGTTAGATGATACAGACTGAGAGGAGAGGGATTACACAGCTGAGTGGTAAGGCAGAGGGATGGAGGAGGATGAGAGACACACTCTGACCCCGGGACAGACTTTTGTCCGCTGTGGGTCAGTGCAGATGGCAAACAGCGTCCACTTGAAAATGACTCGGTACGCGTTGGCTCTTGTTTGGTTTCTGTTACTTTTTCTGTCCCCATCGCAGCCTGACGACAGATTAACCTACAGGTAAATTAGGGGGATATTTATTGATCTATAACTTTCTGTGACAGCAACATCATTTTTATCATGGAGGGAGGTAAGACTTTAAACATAGAGGCACTAAATACTACATCAGAAAACCTGCTTCTTATTTGTTTGTTTTGCGTTTTGAGCAACTCTTATGTTTATTGTCGTAGTTGAATATGCTGAAAATGTTTTTCTGTCACAAGGTAAAAGTGCAAAGGTCCATTAAATTTAATCATATTATGCATTATCTTTACTTTATTATCATGTTCTGGGCCACACAGCCACATACAAACAATCACATTCACACCTATGGGAGCAGAATTGGAGCACCCAGTGCAACATGCAAACGTCCTCAGACGTCTTAAGTGGTCAGACGTTTTATCATTTGAGTCGAATGTTAGAATTCTGATCGTCAGACCTGTTTTGAGTCACATAGTTAAAGTTAAAGGTTGATTTTGACGTGCGGTTTTATAATTTGTTATATTGCACTGGTTCATCTAAACACATTTTACCCTTTTTAATCACTCATATTATTAGCACTCTCCATCTTCTAAATTATGCCCAAAATGTTAACAGGTATAATTTATGTCAAGAAAATATTTGTGCAAAATTCTTCTTATTTTCTGTATAAATTAAAAAGACGAAAAAATAAAATGTAAAGCTGGTGAGGAAACCCATAACTCAAATAGTTCAAATTTTTTGGGCTAGGAGCTGTACTCCTATGATTGTAATGTATTGCACTATTTTCGTGTATTACTTATGCGGACTTAAACTGCCTTCAACAAAAACTGATAAATAACATTATCAACGATATTGTCTGTCTGTCTCGGGGCGCTCCAGTAAAAAAAATGCACCGATGCTTTTTGAAGTTGAAAGGAAGAATTAGCCTGCACTCGTTAAAACAACACAGACTCGTTGTGTAATGATTCCTCTCATTCCTGGCGTTCCCAGGAGATATTAAATCTGGAAACCCATATCTGTCCTTTTCTGTCTCTTATTTTCCCTTACTCGACCCCCCGCCCTCCCCTGTTTCTCTCCCTCTCTCTATCTGTCTGGATGCACATGTTGGGTTTTCTCACTTTGAACAAGATCCTCGGTTCCATACTTCATCTTTTTTTGTCAGATGCAGATTGTGGCCTCGGGTGAAAGTTTCATTAGAGGGCAGCGGGCGTACACCCAGGTTTTCTTTTGTTGTTTTTTTTTTTTTGACATCTTAAAGGCACACATTACACAAAACGTCTCATAACGGGTGAGTTTTATGGAGTTATAGAGACCGGGACAGCCTTGATTCCACTCTTTTCTCTCTGTGATGCACCTAAGGAAGGGATCAGAGAGGGAGAGAGAGACAGCAAGAACAAGCAAGGCCAAGAAATCGAGAAAAGACAGAGAGTCTCACGTATGGAATGAGAAAAGTGTGAGAAAGGTATCAAGGGAAAGATGGCACTGACAATGATGAGAGACATCACAGCCTGCCAGTATGCAGTAAAGAGTGGACACTGCACAGTTAAGTAAATGTAGATGGTAAATGTGAGGGGGGGGTAGCATGTGTGTGTGTGTGTGTGTGTGTGTGTGTCTGTGTGCAAGCAGCGAACCCCATCAGTCAGCTCTCTGGCAGCAGAACAAACCAGGCCGGGTTAGAACGGGTGTTCCCTTCCCCGTTAACTGGGCCGCAGCAGCTTTTTACTGTCACACAGGGATCAAAATGATGAGGACACGCAGAACACGCACATGTTTGCAATAGCTCCATCATATAAAAGCACCTGGCTCTGATTTGTCTGAGATAGTGGATACGT
>OMNV01007776.1:33674-56744 GCA_900303265.1 Brotula barbata | reverse complement strand
CTTCCTCCAAGTCTACTGAACTGGGTCACATGACCACCCTCCCCCTCCCCCATCTCAGTCACAGTCTGAGACTTCCTGTGACATTCTTGTGAGTTACAGTGTTTGAAAAAGTGCTGTAAGGACAGTAACGTGCCGCAGAAATAGGAGATGATTCCATTTGCATTGCTTCATTTCTAGCCAAATGACGGTGTGGGCGTTTGATAGCGCTAATAACCTTTTGTGGAGGATGTCTCTGAATTTTGCCATGGTTATGTCAGACAAATTACAGATCAGATTTGGTGCTTCCTTCTCTTCTTTCAAAGATTTTAAGCGTGCTGTGCTTACTCACTAAGTCACCAAATGGATAAAATGGGACATATTGGAAATTGTGTAAATTGAGTAAATACACAAAAAGAGGAGGAGAATCTTCTCGCTGTGTCGAAACGTACGGAAAAATTCAATGTGAGTAGCAAACTTTAAAAAATTTGCGCTGTAACAGCACAAAAAGAAACCATTCATAGATGATGCTAAAGTCCTCAAATGGTGCATGTGCCAGATGTGGCCAGGTGTACATGTGCGTACCCAGATGTGCGGGTCATTTCTCCATTAATACAGCTTAAGACGGCACAACTGGAGTTTTATTTTATATTTTGCGTGATCAGGTTTTCTCAATGCTTTTTACAAATACAAACATCTTTAATGTATTCCTAGTTAATGTTTTGATCATATTATAAGAGAGGTGGCTGGATTTTACACTATAAAAATTACTGCACAGTCATGTTTTAGAAAATTTTACATTATAAATTCCATCATTTTGACCGAATGCTTTTCGTTATCTTTCCTTTTATCTTTCTTTTTATCTTTTAAGTCTTGTAATACCGTAGATGTGTGTTGAGCATTGTCAAATGTGCAAAGCTTGAGCTCCACACAAAAAGATATACATCAAGTAAAGCAAACCCACAGGTCCTGAATGGCACAGAAGGCTTTGTTTGGGATAAGATCTGCACTTCTGTGTATTTTGAAAACACCTGGTTTGACGCACCCGCCGAGGACAATGGTAGCCAATACATGTTTGCTCGTGTCCTCAGACAGCCAATCAGAACAGAGAGTACTTTTAAGAGGAAATGCCTCAACAAGAAAGTAGGTAAAAAAAAAAGTCCTAGAATGCATCAATTACGTGCACAAAATATGATCCTCTTAAACTCTGACGTAACCACCAACAGGTCCATCGTCATAAAGTCCTGTCACAGATCCTGCTGCGCTGTTTTAATTTGTTAAGACAACGTACACACCGAGGTCTTACCTGAGTCTTTCTTACTGTCTTTGCGCACAGGCGGGAGGGTGGCGGTCCCAGACTAGAGGAGGAGAAACGGAAAACTTAACAGGCAGTCAAGCACGTCTCCTTTGTGCATCAAAAACAGCTCCATTCTACACACTCTTTCCACTTAGGGAAGTTTCAGTGAGTAATTCCAAAACACAAGAGTTTGAAGACAAAAACAAGTCACTGCTGGTTAGAAGAAGCGACAACTTTAAGGAAATCCAGAATGGGTTTTTTTGGGACTAGTTGAAAAAAATTCCATAGATTAAAGAAATAGACATATAAACAAAACGCTATTGGCGTCTGCGTGGCCTTTTTGTGGTGTCGTGGCAGCTCGAAGTTCTTGTCAATTTGAATGTGCGTGTCAGGACCACTCACTTGCAAAGTGTCCATCGTTGGTATCAGCATGACAAAGTTGTCCGGAAAGAAACCACGGCGTCCGTTCAGCTGTCCCTCCCACCAGCCATCATCTTCTGTTTCCTTCATGAGAACATTTAACAGTCAAATTAAAACCTCAAAGCCTGAAATGTCCACAGGGACCTGAAATGAGCGGTCAAGCAAACCATGGCAGCTGAGGCTGACCCGGGAGATTAGCCATCTTCCTTCAAAGCTATCAGACGCTCGTACATTTACAGGATGTATTAACATTTTGTGGAATGCGTTTCGTTTCCCGTTTTGTGTGTGTGACTGTGTGTAAAATGCATACATACAAAACATCTCACACGCTTACAGATATTTACACTTTTGGTTTTGTTTATTGCGACAGACGTTCCCTCGTCCCCTAGAGGGCCAAAAAAGATTTTAAAACCTTGTGATGGTCGTGGCCCACGTGATATGTTGCAGCACTGAGTACCGCAGAGACGTACAGGCAGGGGTGTGTAGGGTACCTCTCTTCCCCGACAGCCACGAATTCTGTAATTTCTACCTACATTTATGTGTTCTCTCCGAGCCGCCAGCCACTTTTAGATTCCTGCACAACTGCTTTTCAGTCTAATTGCTTTCATGCGATTGCAGCGTCTGCAACCACACCTGGGGGAAATTCAGATGACATCATCGTCAGGTGCAGGAGCAAAACGCTTTGCTTTGATTTGTCTGCTGTATTCTTGTACATGCCGTTCTCGCCCTGCGTAACAGCCCTACACTGTCCATATCATAAGCACATAACACTTTAAAGTCATACAACGGGTTTGGCCTGATGAACAACTGATTCCTCTTAGACACCTGATACCAATGTGGAAGAAAAGAAAAACGTCTGGGATTTTTGTTTTGTTTTGTTGCAGCGAGAACATTCTTGCACATGACATCATGGGAAACAAACGTAGGACGTAATAATAAAAATGTGTTCAAACCTTTTTCAGCACCATCACTATTTCGCCTCGTCTCATCTCCAGCTCGTCCTCGGCCTGGGCTTTGTAGTCAAACATGACTTGGCAGTACTCTGTGAACAAGGAGACATGAATGTGGATCGATGACAGGAGACGTGAACGAAGGTAAACAGAACGTTATCAGTTGTCTGCGCAAGAAGAATTCGCCTCAGTGAACGCTGGAAATGACTAACTGAAGATAAAACCTGAAACCTTTGACCTTATAATCTAACGTGACGCATCACTCCATTCGGGGAATTATATCAAGATAAGATACTGGAAGCATTTTTATATGGCTACAACCATAAACCATAAGCAGGAAATCATCACTCGTTACACGTTAGCGACGTGATGGCGTAGAAATAACTTTTAAGTGACTTTGAGAACCCATGAGCCAAGAGTTCGCCTGGGCTCAGACGTCAAGGCTTTTTCAAAAGGATTTATGGTTCTGGAACAACAAATGCTCCTAATCAGCGCAAGAATGGCTTCAGAGCAAACGGCATAATGAAATTAGAAGACCCCTGCAAACTCACCATTTCTTCCAGTCTTCCTCACACTCGCTCTTTGCTGTGTCATTGGACGAAAAAGAACAAAATGCACAGAGTCAAAGGACAACAAAGCACATGTGTTTCCGAACAGCTTATTTCCCGACGTCATACCTCCTGACTGAACACTGCATCTGTGAGTTTGGGTCGAGCCTTGGTCTCGTTGTGCTTGGCGTCTGTAAAAAGAGCAGTGTCAATAAAAAGTCGTCCATTACAAAGTTTAATTCCATGCAGTAAATCAAAAGATAAGTTTCCATTTACCAACCTCTGGGAGAGACAAAGATTTCTTTGACGAAATTGGATGGAAAGGCTCCCACTTTGCCTTTTTTTACCCCCATCCACCATCCGTCTTCTATCTGTCGCATGGAGAAAAGGCACCGCAATGATAGAGAGAGAGAGAGTTATTTTCCAGAGAATCTTGGGAATATTTGAAAAACATTACATAATTTTCAAAGACTGCGGCAGAAACATCGCATGACTGTGCTAATACGCTGCAGATACGTGGGAAATAACAATTACTGGAAATATATTAATATCCAGCGTAGTTCTTATGAATACAGAGAGTGTGTTTTCATTATTAACAGAACAAGTCAGATCAGTTCAAATCTTTGTGAGCCTGGGAGACAAAGAAGAATGAAATATTAGAAGAGCGAATGAATGAAAAGCCATCTTTATTTAACCCTGAGAAGATCGACAGAGCAAACATGATAGCATTTGATCTGCTCCATCAATGGTCTCCTTCTTTTTCATGCATTTGTATTCTCGACTCAACTTCAGCGAGGGTGCAGGTGTCAAAAATAATGAGAATTTCCCACATGACACACACCAGCAAAATGATAGCACATCACACTGGAAATAAAACAGGTATTAAAAGTAAACAAAGTGCTCCTTTCATCCACTTATTACATATGAACAAACCAAGAATGGCAATGAAATAATACAACATCATAACACTATTCTAAATGAAGAATAGAATTATGTAGGTTCCATTCTTATATATAAATAAAATCAGAGACCCGGGTTTGCACAATTTGGAGTAAATTTACATCAACTGACCCATTGATTTGGGACAAAAATTGCAAAGTGCTCAAGTTCAAGTACCTTCAAGTGTTTAAGCAGTACTCTAATTAAATGTATGTAGCCACAGATCACTGCGTCGGAGTAAAACATCAAGAATGGTACCTCTTTGACGATTTCTATAGTCTCCCCGACGGCCAGCTCCAGCTCGTCCTCGTTCAGGGGGCTGTAGGCGTACGCCACCTCGCACATCCTCGCCTGTTTCATCGTCTTTGCTGGAGAGACAGAGAAGCAGCGGCCACATCAACGGACAGATGTAAGATGTTTAGAATCTGCTGTTAATGCTGATGAAGAAACCCCGAGCTTCATAAATGTGTGCTCAGCTGGATGGAAGTCACAGGACTCAAGTCCCAACACGATACTGCTGAGCCTGCACAGAGCTTGGAGCTCATTCATAATTCCAACAAATCTCATCCCCCAAAGGCCCTTTGAGGTGTCTGTTTTCATCTGCTGCTTTTTTCACACATCATAATTATATTTGGTGTGACAAGGAGGTGGTAAACATATATTTAACGTCAGCTTGATTGCTGCACTGTCTGGCTGAGAAAACCCATGAAGACAGTGTTAAAGAGCATTTAAGGTTTTTCTGTGAATCCGTGAATACTTGGCTTAAGTTATTTTTTATTGCTATCATCTCCAATAAGAGGATAGCTGGGATTATACTTCATCCTGGTTATGTTTTAACTTGCCAAACAATTATGCCTGTGATGATAATATTTCAGCCAATCATGTTGCACGATGACTGTTTTGCAATTGACACCAAAGATAACAGCCTTCACGCTTTTTTTCATAATAAAAGCCTGGCAATAGGCAGAATCTTTACAAACTCTGTCTGTTTTAAAACAGATTTTAAAACATCCGCTATAATACAGTCTAAATTGACTGTATAACAGTTAAAATGACTACATTACTCTGGTATCAAAATTGGTATAGAAACCATTATGATCTATAATTGCCTGTTTTAGGGCAACGACTGTGGACTTTAGACCTCAGAATCAGTTTCAGAACAATGATCTGGTCCCTCCCCTTCTGAACTCTTCCTTTCTAAAATTGTTTTGAAGAAGTGCGTGCTTTCCTCCTGATTACTGAAAGGATTGTTGAGAATTCAGATTTTACATTCATACTTCTCCTTATGCTCCGTGGTACTCTCTGGCTGTCACCTCTCAAATACACCGGCACTTCCTGTGATGAAAACCACAAATAGACACCTTTTATAAATGACACCGTGCACTATCACACAAGACAGAAGAACGACTTAAAGCACCAACAGACCTTGACAAAGTTTAAAGGGAAGATTCCTCTCTTGCCCCTCAGCTCCCCCTGCAGCCATCCTTCCTCGCTGCCCTTGGTGACGTTTTTGATCACGTCACCCGCCCTCATTGTCAGCTCGTCCGCCATGGTGCCCTCAAAGTCGATCAGCACCAGCACCTCTGCATTGCAATTGTAAATGGGGCAGAAAATGATTTGCATCAAGAGTGATCCGTCCTGACGTTTAAAAATCAACACGGCCCTCTTAGCAGTGCAGATCAGGCTCATGAGAGCGAGGATAGGAGCTTTACACGGATATACGTTGGTATGCACACATAATAGTTGAAGAAATGAAAACATTAAAGAAAACTAAAAGCGTTCATATTGATTACTTTACATTATCCAACACTTTGAGATGCAAAATATCTAAAAAATAAACAGAAAACGAACAGTACACAGAAATGCTCAGCACTCGTCGCTAATTCATGCAGTGGCATCCACGCTGTACACACGGAGTGGATTACTCTGCCAGTAGAATTAAAGTACTTTACAGAACGAGGCAAATCACAACACTGACTCCATGTTTTACCATCAAACTCTCTGCCTCCCTAAGGCGGAATAAAACAAAAGATCCAGAAATGGACTCACCCATGATTTCTTGCTCTCTCCAGCTGCTGTGAATGTGCAATTTATGTCCTTCAGAGGACAGTAAGAGACAAAACGAGAAGTGAAAGAGTCTATATGTCTGTCTGTCTTGCCCAAGACTGACCGATCTGGCAGCCCAGGCCCTTCTTCCTGGTTGTCAAACATTGACATTGAGCAACCTTTCCTGGGGCTAGTCATGGCAAGTCACAACCAAGGAGTACGAGAGAGAGAGAGAAAGGAGGAGAAAGAGAGAGAGAGAGAGGCTGGAAACAGGTAAGACAGGTTTATAGTGGAGGTACAAAGCTAATAATGCACCTTACATAAGAAAGTGTGTGACACGGAGCAACAACAGCAAAATAAACATCAACAGACGAAAAGCAAGCGTTTTGAGAAAAGTCCACAATTTCTATTTACTTTAAAACATATGCAGACAAAGTCAACATGTAACGTCTACGCTGTGTAAGCAGCGTGCGTGCGCTTCTGTGTGTCCTGTATAGAACGTCCCACACCGGAAGCGGAGTAGCTGCATGCAAGAATGAATTTCAAAAACCTCAATTGTCTGTGTGAAAATAACACCTCATTATAATACAGTAACACTTCCTCCTTGGTCAATATTAGATGACGACTCATGAGCAATATGTCACATGGCTGCATTAGGTCGTTTTTTACACAATGTCATGATGACACCGTAGAGGGAGTGATGTTGGTAAATCCCTTAGTGCTGATTTATATCTTTTTACACAGCTATTGATATGAGCTCTTGTGTTGCCAGGTTGTTAAAATCCCGTTTATTGGTGCATATTTTCCTCCTTCATAATTTGCTTTCTCTTTTCGTGTAAAACAAGCTTCCAAGCATCCAGGCCAAATCCATTCACAAAAACTTATTAAGCTTTTTGTTAATGATTAATGTGTAATTGTTGATTTCATTGGACATTAAGTGTAAAAGTTGTGACCCTTTTCTAATGACTTTGTGCAGAGGTGACAGCTTATTATAAACTGAAACACTCACAAGCTAACAACCCAAATAATAGTGTTTATTATGATTCATATTTGATGGCTTATAGAACAATAAGGATCATATGCATGAATCAAGTGACACCTTTTTAGACATGTGTGCTACATTTAACAGGAAAATCAGCTCAGTACAATGAATGTCGTGAAAAAGTTTTTTATTGTTACGTCTGCGCTGTGGACACAAAGTGTCAGCCAGACATGCATGAAGCCTGAGATCATCTTCTGCCGAGTGTGTGGGAAGCTATTATTGATTCCCATGGCTCTCTGATGGAGACAGATAGATGGGTTCACATCAGGTCAGCGTTCCCACTGACCCGCTGAATGCAGCTGTGCAGAGATGACTGGTAATGATGAACGGTGTGACATTTATTGCTTTGAGTGAGGATATCAGGCTGCAGGGTATTAAAATACTGAATTGAATTTTACAACCCAGCCAGGAAAAGGTCCCTCCCTTATCCTCGTGGTGATTAGTGCCCCACATTATGCAAACATTTGACAATCAATCTGCGGTACCAAGTTCCAAACTGCGGCTTGCCTCTGATCATCGTTTACAGAGACATAATTGCTGCCATTAAATAAAATCAGCAAAGTACAATCGTGACCACAAAAATGGTCAAATATCTTACAACCAAGAGGATGTGCAATAAAAGGCACAACAAACACGAAAGTAATCAGTATCTCTTTAATTTACAATCTCTACGAAAACATCTGCAACAACACGTATTTTAGAAAGCGTGTGTTGCCCGATCAGGTAGTCTTGAAACAGTTAAAAGTGAATCTGAATCAGTTTGCCTGTACTGTACAATGAGAACAGTGCACCCACAGCAAGGCACCAAAATGTGTGGAACAACATTAAGGGCTGGATTTAAGCTAAAATTGTCAATGGATATCAGTTGAACGATGCTATCGTGTGTAGGACCGTGCCGAATGTGCACTTCTATTCTTACAATCTACAGATTAAACAGCTTCTATCTGTGAGTAACTTTTAGCATGTTTACACAGTTGCACACAACGTACATAATTCAATGAAATCATCATTGTGACAGAAAAAAAAAAACATGAGCAAACAACAAAGTCACATCAAAATTCTTGCAAAAAGACAAAATCCCCCTTTACAAACAAAGCCAAAATCCTGCATGTGCTTATGTCTCTGCTATTTACCAACATAGGTACAAAAACATTAAATGTCTTTGGTGGAAAAACTTGCATACTTACATTTATGACCAAAATTATACATTGATAATCGCTGCCACAGGTGAAGCAAAGAGCTACTGCTAAGTGAATAATCGTCTGATGTCAAACCGTTTCAATCTTTACGTAGTTCCACACAATTAAAAAAAAAGTACATTTACCTTTAAAACAACAGTCTATGCTGCCAGTTATGAGATCTGTCGGATGTAGCGCAATCTGTGATTGCACAGTTGAACTTTGACCCCACAGAGTTTGGTCCCTTTGTCAGATCAGGGTCATTTTTCAGGTCCTCAAGTGGCTGAAAAAAAATCACATCGCCGCTCTCACCGTTGTCACTATAATCCAGACATCACAAAGATCACAAATTAGATTATATTTCATTCATTCCAACGCATTGAATAGTAAAAGTAATTAATCTGACCTAAGGCACAAGATGAAATGAGCTTTTATTTCAAAATGTAAGTGGCATAAAGGAACCGTTTCAATCACTCCTGGAAAGTGTTCATGTTACAATAAGGCAACGTGGATTCAATTTACCATGTACACAACAAATTACAATGAAGTCGCCCTCTGACAGTGCATCTACTATTTATAATCTGACGTGAGAAATGCTCGTACCAGGCCAAAGCGAGTAGCCCACAATGAAATTAAACTACAAAGTTTCATGACGATGGCTTCAAACTTTTATCCATCTACTGCGGTGGATAAAATCGCTGAGTCGGATCCCCAAAGGACACAGACGACAATTAAGATTCTCGGCAGACTCCGTCTCTGCTCAGGCGTTCTCTCCCTCCATTTTAGTCTCTTTATGGTCCTGTTCTGTTTCCTCTGCCTGTGTGACACACCGTTGTTGTCCGTTGACCTGGAACTTATCGTGCGCCCATTTGGGGCTTTTGTTGTTGGTGTCGGTGGTAGATTTGCGAATAAGGAATCTTGTCCGTCCCCGCAAGAAGCCACCTCGTCCACGCCCTCGGGTGTCTGTCCATTTGCCTTCCTCGATGTCTCTGTTGTCATGCTGGGAGGGAGAAGGAGAAGGGAGGAAGGAAATAGATTACACGTGTGTATGATGGATTTACAGAGGTTAAAAAGTAGTAGAGTACTGAGCTCTACATTACCAAAAAGTATTTTTTGCTCTTTGGTGTGTACTCTGGGTCCCAGTCTTCATTTTGTAGTTGAATATTAGTAGGGTTACCGTGTGAACTGTTTCCCTGATAATTCCCTTTGTTCCAGCACTTTCCTCGAATTCGTAGCTGCTGTAATTCCAGAGGAGATAAAGCGACATAAAAGTGAAATACATGGTAAAACGCGTACAAATGTAGTAATTCTAAAACTACGTGTACGCCATGTTTGACTTACAAATCCTCCACGTGGCCCTCCACTTTCAGCAGGTCCTGCAGAATCCATTTGACCCAGTCGGGCCCTGTTAAATCCTTCGTCTGCAGGATCAGATTTGTCATGAGGCAAATTTTCTGCTTTTTGGGATTTGGAGGATGAGGAGGAGGACGATGAGCTGGAGCGAGATCGCCTCTTCTTGCTTTTCCTGTAAGATGAACGATAAATTAAACGTCCCTAATGTGACAAGATTGATACACAATATTATTCATGAAGCTGTGAAATGCTTGAGTGACTTGCACGTACTTTGATTTCTTGTGGCGTTTGGAGGAGCGTTCCACTGATCTCTCTCTACTAGAATTGGGGGAACCTCCCTCAGATCTCCCCTGATTCAGATTATAATCTCTGTCGTTGGAGGAGTATTTTTTACGGCGTTCAATATCCAAACGAAGGTCCATTGGGTCACCCTTCATTTTTTCCCCACCGTCCTGAGCAAAATCAAAACAAAACGCAACGTCGTGGACAGACTTATTAGCGTGTCTGCTTTCAGCTGCTTTAAAAACTAAACAGGAGGCTCCATGGGAGAGTTTTGCTTCAGCGAAAAAAAAAAAAAAACCCAACAACCTGGGGTAACAGCCAGTTTGGCATAACTAAAAACAAGCCATTCTGGAATGAGTTCCAGCGCACTTAAAAGACCAGAGGAGTAGCTTTGCACGTTCCAGCCCGTGAACTAAAATTGGTGAAGCTTCTCTGAAGGAAACTCAAGAAACACGGAAGATATTTTCACCTCACGCATTCGCTCATTCACAGCTCTGCGGCATTTCCACAAGAAGATGATGTAACTTTGAAATTCTTAAAAACTTTGTGATGTGTTTGTTCATTGCTTCTACGAAAGAAACCTCGAATAAATTGGCTAAAACATGCAGAGCCCTCCGTGTGGTCTTTTAACCGTGGTGAACCATAACAAGCTTGGACTGGTCATGCTACGTTGAGTTGACTCCTTTTTACATGGGTTTTTAGTAGTGTTTGCCCTTTATGTTTATGTTTCCATGCGCATCAGTAAAGAGATACTGTGAGATGTAGCAGGTCAATACATGAGCACATGTGCATACAGTGCTTGCTGTTGGTTATTTCTGTTCCTTATTTTTTGAAAGAATACTTACGAAAGACAACTGCACAGAGTCCCTTGAACAGCTTGGGCACGGGAGCTTCCATTTCTGACCTCTGACATTATTTGACTCAATAGCCTTGGCCAGGCTTGTACCCACAGTTTAACCCCTTCACCACACGTGGAGGCGATACATAACAAACAACAAAGAGTATGTGCCTCAGTCTGTAGCTGCCTTTTTTTCATCTCCCTTTCAGGAAAAGCCACAGGCTTTAAGAGAGCACGGTCTAAAGGCACCTGGCTTTGCTCAATCGCTCGTTTGTTGCTCGTTTTCCGATATACTTCATACTGCAAAATGTTCAATCAATCACCTTGTAAGTGCCATCCTCAGAGCTTTTCATCGCCTCAAAAAGGTGAGAGTGTTTCTTAAAAGCACTTGGTGAAACATCAATTCTCCTGCGAGAGAAAAAAACACATTTAGAACAAGAGGATCAAATGCACATCGAGAGATGCCCCACACCAAGCAACGTAAAAAGGCAGACTGGAGCTATGGCGAGGACAAAACCACGCGTTTGGGTGAGGACGGACACACACGCACACGTGCACATTAAAAAACACCAAACGAGGCAGGAAAATTAAACTGACCTCCACTGAGAATGAGAACAAATAAACCAAGATAATCTGTGGATTTTCAGGTAGGACAGGTGTGGAAAAAAATACCTGCAAGCTGCTAAAAGAGGCGGTGAAGCCACAGCACACAGAAGGTATGAGGGTCACTCAATAGGCGACTCTACCTGTGTATCTCTGGGCTTTTTCTGGGCTTCATCATTTCCTTCTCTGCCGCTCGTCTTTGGTACAAGGTGAATCGCTCATTTAGAGTCATTCCAGACGACGGAAAGTGCTGAGCTGTGCGGGGACACAGTGAGAAAACGATTACGATTCATTTTGTCCGGTGTCGTGCAAATAGTCAGCATTTGTTTAGCCATGACGCGTATCTAACGCTCTCTAGAAAAAGTCACAATTTCAAAGTAAAAGCCTGAAATGACTCTGCATGCGTAAATGTGTTTTTTATTCTGCTTTGTTGTGCATTCAGCTCAAAGGATAATCACTCAATCACACCTTTGATGTGGTGAACGATGGTGACAATGTGCTGAGCAAACAGCTCAGACGGACTCTTCTGTAACGGCGTCGCCTGAACGTGGTGAAAGATGGAGCGAAACTCCTGATCCCTTTTTGAGGACTGCACAAGATCCTGAGACAACTGTCGCTCTTCGGCTAAAATATTGGAGGAGCTGAAAGAGGGAAAGAAAGAGTTAGTGTCAGTCGGATTTACATGAGAGCCATGACGCACGTGTGTGTGGATTTGTGTTCTGGATGTTTGGAGGGGAAAACTATTGTGTGTGTATACGTTGTTTCCTCTTATTACAGTTAAGTTACTACTGCTTACAGGTGATAGCAGTGAGGAAAAAGTCAGTGAACCTTTGAAATTTCAGGAATTTCGATTTCAATATTGTCATTTTGTCAACAGGTCTGCCTCACTGAATGGCACACAATCACTGCACCTCTTATAATTATATTTAAATATTTTTAATGATTTACAGGTCAGGCTGTAAACTATCTGAGCCCATCGTTTCCTGTATCTGCTGATCAGACCTGAGAGGAGGAGGAGACCGTTCCACTCACACCAAAACTGCTTGCGTTCGTTCGCATTTCAGAGATTTGAGTCCTCCTCAGGGTCAAGGAGCAGCATTTCTAAAATGTTTCAACTTGGCCAACCCAAAAGATGAGATTTCTCTTCTGTTGCTGATTAACTCGTTTTACCGGTGCATCACTCGACCTCAATAAAACCTTCAGATGACACAGCACTACTCTGACATTTTCCTGGAGTGTATCTTGGTACGCTTTGGAATCCCATCTCCCTCCGTGATTGTAAGCTGTCCAGGCCCTGTGGCAACAAAGCAGCTCCAAACCACCAGGCTGCCTCTGCACCATGCTTCGCCGTCGGGTGGGGGTTTTGGTGTTCGAGTGCAGTGGTTTCCTACACTTTCCCCCCCTTCCAAACATAGAATTACGCATTTCAGCCAAAACGTTTAATCTGTCAACGTGGGCAATATTTTCCCAGAAGCCTCCTGGAACGTCCGACTTGAGATGTACAGCAACGTCTTTTGGGAGATCGTTTGATTCCGCCATTTTGTTCTCTCTCTCTGTTTTTCATATAGCGGACACATGAAGAGAAATTTAACAACTTCCAAATACCACTGCAGGTCTTCACCTCCTTCCTCGTGCTCTTGGTGGGATCTTTTCGGGACACCCACTCCTACAAGGAGAGTAGCAACAGCACTAAATTGACTCCACATGTCCAACTTTAATGTTGAAATGATGAATACCCAGATGTTTAGAGATGCCTTTGTAGAGTATTCCAGCCTCATGCAATTCAATTTACAGTTCAAGTTTTCAATGACACTTTGCTGGAAAATTAGTTCTAAGTAATTAACCAGACGTAAGGGGTTTTTTTGGTTTTTTTCTACACCTCGACCACCCACATCTCTGGTTACTGTTTTTTTAAGGGGGAATTGCTGCCAAAGGTTCACCTACTTTTAAAACCTAGACTGTGAATGTGTACTTGTTATTTTCAGTGCCAATAACGAGCGCTGTTACTTCTTCATCATTAGTTTAAACAGGTTGTGTTTTGTGTGTTAACACAGTGAAGCTCATTTGATGGGTAAATAATGCATAAATTCCAAAGCAAGCACATATAGCCAGAAATGTTCACCTGGTCAGGCTATCTCCGAGGAAATCCATTCGGACATTAAATTTGGCTTCTGGTTTTCTTGAGGCCTCCCCTCTGACCATAAACATCTCCCTGTCAGAGTTCCTCCTCGGTGGCAGAGCAGACGACGGTGCGATGGGCGCACAGTTTGCCAACTTCCTGGCTGTGAAAGCTCTCTCCGGAGAGAGTTCCTCAAGCTTTCCTGCCATCTCCCTCTTGGCAAGCGCAGCAGCGATGGCGGCTGCTTTGTCCTGCTTTCGGCTCAGATAAATCTCTTCAGCCACGGCGTCGAGGTCACTGTTCGCTACCTGCGAATAGGCCGCGTTCTCCCACTTGCCTAAGCACTCCTCGAACATTTCACAGGCCGAGCGAGTGACTTTGCTCTTTGGCTTAGAGGACTCGTCCCCATTATGCCAGTGTTTCTGAAGTGACTTTGAATGGGGCTTGACCGTCATCTCCTCCTCTTCCTCCCCGTCACCAGACAGAAAGGGTGAAGCTTTCCACAAGCTGCTCAGCGAAACCTCACCATCGGTGTCTTCGTTGAACTTTCGTGACACCGACTCAGACAAACCACCTGGTGCCTTCCCATTCGCTCTACCCTGCTCCACATCCACATCATCACTGCTCTTGGCATTTTCCCAAGCAGGTTTTGCTTTTTTACTTTGCTCCTCCAAAAACCTAAACGATAGACAGAGACAAAAGGCTGTATCTAGCTGAGCATGCAACTCAAGAAATAACTTCACGAATTAATGGTTTCAATGGAGACACGTGGCATGATGAGTGTCAGCGAAGTCATTTGTCTGCTAAATTAAAGATGAAAAGATAAGGCCAAGAAGGCTTCATCTCTCTGAATCTGGCTTTGCCTGCACCATTTACTCAGAAGCAGAGCCAGGGAAAAATACCAGGCTAAAATGACTGTGTGGTTTTTGAAAGAAAAGAAAACATCTGAGGAGTGAGGGAACATAAAACAAATCCCACAGTGCACGTTAAAGCAATAAGGAACTGAACACAAATCTATTGTGTAAAATGTCTGAAAGTATCAGAATGTAGACCATGGAAGAAAAGCAAAATCAGCCTTACTTTTTGAAGGCGATGGAGATGGCTACTTTATCTCCATCCAGGTGCTCCATGTTGGAGAAGAGGTCAAAGTTGGACAGCATAGGTAGCAGACCTTCCTGTGTGGGGTTTTTAGTAGCGCAAGAGCTGGATGTCATCGGCCAAGAGGGGGCGCCATTACTGGTGTCGTTTTTAGGAGAGGGACTGGACCGCTTATGACTTTGGGCGTTCTGACCAACAATAACATGAGAGCCTTCCAGAGGACTGGCTCTTTTCGGACTGCTGCTGCAGCCTTGCCAGTTCCCCTCAGTTCTCCCACTGTTAGAGCCTTCTTTGGCCTCTCCTGCCAAAACCCCATGCAGCTCCACTGGCTCCCCATCTCCTCCTCCTCCTCCTCTCTGGACCTCCTTGGAGGCCGAGCGCTCCCCCTTCACATCCTTAGGGTTCAGGTTAGGCAGCACCAAGGCTGACCTGCATTTGGGGGAGGATGATTGCGAGGAGGAGGATGATTGATGAGAGTGCCTCGAAGAAGGCGAGGAGGACCGGTCAGAGTGGTGCGACTTACGCTCGGGGGCGGGGCTTCCTGAGCGTTTCTTGGGGGTGTGTGAACGTCCTCGTGAATGGTTGTGCTGCTGCTGCTGTTGCGGCTGCGGCTGCTGCTGCTGCTGCTGCTGGTGGTACTGTTGCTGCTTTTGGTGGTAATTTTTCCAGTTGGGACGGAAGTTATTATTATTATTGTATCCACCACCACCACCACCACCTCCACGCTGGTATCGCCCACGTGGAAAGTAGCCCCGCCCTCGGCCTCTGAAGTTGTAGGGCCTCCGGAAGCCGCGGTGGTAGCCCCGGAACTCACGGTTGTTCTGGTATCCTCTTTGATATTTCTTCTCCCGGTTATTAAGTGGAGAATGAGATCTTGACCGTGACCGAGACCGAGACCGAGACCTCGGGCTGTTACAGAAAGCAATAGAAGACAAAGTCCTTGATTTATTAGATAGATAGATAGATAGATAGATAGATAGATAGATAGATAGATAGACAGATAGACAGATAGATAGATAGATAGATAGATAGACAGACAGACAGACAGACAGACAGACAGACACAGATAGATAGATGCATTTAACTAAAATTGCCATGGATGGCTTGAGGCAAAGAAAAAGATGTAAATATTACCTTTAAACAAAGTGAAACTTGTACAGTACAGAAACAACACAACTACTTCCAAACAAAGACGTTTCCAAACATGAAGAAATCCACCTAGTTCCCTGTTGGTAGCGGGCGGTCAAACAGATGGAAAAGTCGTATCATAAAAAAGCACACATAGACATGCAGCTGTATCCGGCATATAGATCAAGTTGAATCGTCAAAACATATGGTGATGTTTTGCTGCCATGTTCAGTTGAGCCCACAAAGGAGAACAGGAAACAGTGCAGACAGCGAAACAAGGCTGTGAGGTCAGTCTAGTCCACAAGGGGGCTCTGCTGCACTGATAAAAAGCACGTTGCATGTATTACTACAGGTTTAACAGTTAGTAACAGTTTTAACTATGCCTTGTATATTCTTTTCTTCAAATAAACAATTTGTCATCTGTCCACATTTCAACAGAAAAGTCACAAAATTCCAACCGTTGGTGTTTTATGAACGTAGAAAATCGACTCTAGGCATACAACCCATGTGTATCTTTTAAAGTTCCTTTCCTCATTCAAATCTAAATCAATGTAAATGGTTTTATTTGCAAAATAAACAAGGAAATACATTAGGGAACCAATAAAAAATCTATTATTTCAAAGTACCAAACCCACAGCACACCACTAAGCAAATTTCTACAAAGAGAGGGAGCAGAGCTACACCACAACGTAAACAAATGCATACAAAATGCATTCCTGCTTTAAATAAAGTTCAACAAAACTCACCTAGTGCGTTTTTTCATTTGAAATCAGAGCGGTGAAAGACGGCAGCGCACCGAGCAGCACTGCACACTCATACTGAGAGCCACAGACTGCATCTCTTCTGGCCAGCTCTTGGTGGAGAGTCGAGTCACATGGCTCATATGGGGGGAAAAAAAAAAAATCTACTCCTCTGATCCTTTCACTCTACGCTTGCCAGTTACATGAGATGGCCAAGCAGTTCATACAGCTTGGTAAAAATCTGGACAATCTGACGGTAATTAAAATTCAAAATGTCACTGGAAAAACACGAGCAGTTTCAGGAGTTATCTCGGCAGTTATTATTCTGTCTGTGCTGAATGAGGTTTTACGTTTCATCAGGATGCACTCCTTGCTTCTCAGATTACCAATGTGCCAACTATATAGGTTATAATTATACGACTATATTCTGTAAGTTATACGGTGTGTACATATATTAACTCTCTGAACATGACCATTCGTGCGTATGTGAGGATGAAAACGTGTGCCCTCAGGCCTGTATGAGTGTGGCCTAATCTGTATTTGCATGATTAGTTCAGGAAGGATACACGTATTATTGGATGCCACCATCATCTTCTGCTTAATCCTATTCTTACACGTGTCGTGCTGATGCCAGGAATGCGTTGCCATGCCCTTTTATTGCCATTCCACAACTATTCTGCCAAGAATGCAGCGAGCCAGAGGAGCCACTTTTCCTTCCAATTGAACAACAGCACAGGAAGTAGATAACCACGCAGCCAAGGCTTTACAAGAAAGAAAACACACTCTGCTGGTGCCTGATTGAATATTTCCATGTGTTCAACATCACCAAATGTGATGTGACAGTGTTCCACATTTGTTTTAAGCTCACAGAACATTCACCGCTTCCAACTTGTGCACGACACATCATCGGAAGTCTTCCTCAAATATCAATGTTCCCTGGCTAACGTGATGTACTCCAGAGTTTGGGTTAACAACACGCTGCACCAGCTTTGTTGGTTCAAAGGAGAAACACCCTCATAAAGCAAAAGAACGGCACAATCTTCCTGCTGGAGAAGGACAGATCAGACCCTAACAATGAGCTTTTATCCCTAAACACAACTGAACACTGAGCTGCTTGTTGATAAATCCCGACGGTCACACAGAAGCTGTCTGTGGACGTTTTACCCGTGAAATGTGAACAACACTCCCAAAAGACGACTTCAGAGCTGCTGGAGAGAATTTGAGAGGAAAACAGCCGCGAGCGAGAGCCTGGGATGGAAACATGGGATGTGTCGCGTGTTGACGTCTGTGCATAATGAGACAGACTTTTTGTGGCTGCTGCACCTGCTCCTCCGCTCTGTTTTCTTCATGGCAACAAGCTTTTGCTAGGTCAAAGTCATTTACACTAAGCAAAAGCTGGGTCACAGCCATGTTTGTGTATCTATTAAGACTCTGCATGTTTATTGATTTCTGTAGACCAGTAAACATTTTCTTCACCACTCAGACACACACACTCACAACACAGTCCATAGATTTTTTTGGCTTCAACAGTGCAGAAAATGTAATCTACCTGTATCGATATTTCCTGGACCTGGATCTGGATCTAGAGCGACTTCTGGAGTGAGAGCTGGAGCGAGATCGTGACCGGGACCTCGTGTGGCTCCGAGACCTAGAGGCTGATTTTGTGGATTTGGACATCACGGCAGCCGGCCCACCTCAAACTGATCGAGAGAAGAGTGTTGCATCAATATAAAAGTCTCACATTAAATCTTGTCAATCCATGAAAAAGCCCAAATACCTTTTTTAGAGCAGTAAATCAAGGAGACAATGCATCAAAATCCATGTTATAATGAAGGAAATGGAAATTTAATCCACGACAAAGATACACCATCTGAGATGTGGTTAAAAGGAAAAAATCTGCATGCAGAGGATGAGTGAAAACACAAGGCAGCTGTGAAAAAGGAAGAGGGCAATCTGTTACTCTGCAGGGACATTCACACAGAACCAGTTTTATTTAGTCTCTGTCCATTTGCATAAAGGGCAGTCCCACGTAGGTCATCTGACCTTACTTTTCAGCCAACTATGAAATACTAACTTAAGTTAAGTTAACTTAAGAAAAAACACATCACTTAGATTTTCCTATTGACCACAAATAAGCATCATTGGACAAACCGACACCCAGATAACAGAAATGATGGCAAACAATGATGTTTCACTCATTTTGCCATTGAATAGAAAAGGGTTCATAAGACATTATTGAAGCTTTCAGACTGTATAAAGCTCTGATTTAGATTCAATGCTCCGACACTTTATACTGCTGATGTTTAAATATTTTATCCAATTTAAGAGTCAAGAACATTGTCTAATTCAGAAAAACTGGTTGTTTTCCAGTCCTGTGCCTTTGTAATTCCAAGCCCAGAAACTATTACGCTCATTATTCTAAAAGTCTTATTACGAGGTTATACTACGGTTTCCCTGACAAATCTTTTCCTATTAAAATAATTCATTTTGGAAAGCTTTTAAAGCCTTATCTGTACTGCAGCTGCCTGGTTTTGTCCTGCGTGTGATCCCAGGTCTGTCAGGATGTGCGTCCTGTTCCTCTTTCTTTAGACGTGACTACCATCCAGCGATAAATAGTTATAAATCTACTGCGCCATATCAACATTTGTTCTCCGTTAATGATCTGCTGTGGACTGAAGTCCCGGTGCACAAAGACCTTACACACACTTTTTACACCCCCAGGACATTTGTCTCAACTCCTCACAGTTATTCCCAATCATTAGTTCAGACGTCCTGACATCTTCCAAGCATCCAAGATTGTATCTGTGACAGGATTCCGAGAGGGCAGCAAATACCAGGGATCAAATTAGTTATCTTTCATTAAGAGACTCATCTTCGGGGACTTTACAAGGAGGACATTTTGGACATGTCAAGGACTTCAAAAACCAGCACACGCCAGCACCTCGTCGTCCCAGTGTATAGGCTTTGTACTATTTTGGAGCGTATTGAAATGGATCCATGTTCCCTGCCTGCTCCTTGTGCTCTATGAACTCCCCTCTCTCCTCATTCCTGGCAGCATGCTGTTTTTGGCTTTCATTGTATAATTTCCTGAGGGTCCAGCCTGAGCAGACAGGCGATCTAGCTTACTGTGCACAATTCAAGAATGGCACTCAGATGTGCCCCTTCGTAGCATGTGGCCGAGCAGCACGGTAAAATAAATCATACCAAGGAACAACTTTCACAGTTTTTTTTTGTTTTTTTATATCCCTGTGGCAATGTTTCTTAAGGATTAAATGAAATGAAAATGGAATAAATTAAACAAAACTTTAAACCAACACATCTGTGTTTCAGTCATCCCCATATGGCTGAAAGTGTACTTGTGAAACTTGAACACTGTAAGCAGAAACTGTACAAAAACAGTTTGCTGAAATGTGAAAAAAGTACTGAAAGATTCAAATATATGAGGCTACTACAAGTGTAATTATCTGTCACATGAGATAAGCTGCCTGTTCCCTGGCTGAAACATAATGAGGTGGTAACAGTGAACAGTAGGCTGTGTCTCTCAATAGATTCACTCAAAATTCTCGATTGATAACCAGCTGCAGCTGCTGCATGCTTCATAGCGTGTGGTCTCCGGCTTAATCACTGAGATTTCTGCCTCTCTTAAAAGCTGCTGGAAGCTTGCTCTCTTTAATCAGTGAATCCTCACACAAAGGCAGTGACTGGAACACCGGCACGCTGAAGTCTTACTATATCTGTGAGGGCCTTTCATCACTACATTTCTTTCCCTAATCTTAACTTGTGCAAAATGGCCTATCTAAACCTTACACTTACTCCTTCACACATTGACATTTTTACACTTGTTATTGAACTGTACTTTTTTACTGAAAGCAGGCACAAGATGATGAAGTTGATGAAGGTGCTAAACTTGACAGCTTTCCTTGTATCTAGAATGTAGTAGCATCTGGTATCCAGTGTTTTCGGATTAAATAGTCTGATTAAAGTGTTTTAAAAACTATTATCTGGAGGGCAAACTGGATGTCCTTGCTATTGCTGGCCTACTCTTGAATCGTCAGGTGTATGGTTTTGCAGATGAATAGACTCTGTCTATGAAAAATAGAGAGAACTGTCACATACGTTAAACCGTTGCATATGATACAACTTTAACAAGCAGGAAGAGCATATTACTACCAGGAACAACAGTGACAGATGCAGGAAGCACAAAACAATGGGTTATCATCGACATAACACTTCATGCTCTAACATATAGATAACCCTCAAGCCAGTTCTCACATTTCTAAACATTCAAGAACAGCCGTACACACGCGCGCGCACAGACGCACATACAGTCCCCGTGGAACAGAGAAGGACAGCTGTACAATCCCCTTCACCTGTTTATTTGATGGAACGCAAAAGTAGCAACAATGGTCAGGCAACTCGATATAGAAGTCAAAGACGATGAACAGAAACCCTCCACTCAATCAACTGACATCATTAAGACGGGGAAGCCACAGTGGCAGCTGGAATCACATTTGCGATCTATATGTATCCTAGCATCAATTCACCCACCCCGCCCACATCTCCAGTTCAGAGACGCCACAGCAACTGCCACTGGCACAGTTGACTGATTGAAATGTGGTCACACATCACTTACAGTGCTGGTTCAGACAAGATAAACCAAATGGTTTCGTCATTGGGTTGTTAAGGAAGAGAAGTGTCTGTGGCAGATCCGTTCCACCTACCGCTACTGCAACTCCCTGGTCAAATATGTTCTCTGATAATATGTAAATATTTGCAAACAGGGTGATGATCAAAGCACAACCACTTTAACTTTCTCAATTGAAATTTGTTATCTTGTCTGCACAAATGTTGCTCTAACGCACACAAAAATAAACATAAGAGTGAAATATGGTTCCTTGAATTTCAGTTCTACTTCACTTACGGTATATGACAAGATTTTTTTATCCAGTACCGAGAAACTCATTATGATATTTCGATGAGCTATCTGGCCCCTTCAATATGATATCAACAATGGAAATATTCAAATAAAATAAAAGTATAGTCGTAATAAGTATTAATAATGAGCAACTCGGGCTGGGCGATGATTCAGTGATATCTACAATGGCGTACCAGGGCAACTGTAGGTTAAAATAAATGATGGAGCCAAATTCTCTGTGATTATAAAGACGCTAAATTTGCAAGAAAAAAAACTGGAAAATTTGTGTCATTTACACACACACGATTGAAGGCACACGCACACAGATCGCACACGTATACCCTCACACGTACACTAAGATTCACACACGTATGACCTGTGAGGTCCCTATGATGATTACGATATTGATTTCTTCCATGTTGCCCAGGCCCATGAGCATCCACCTTACAAGTGGTGCGGGGGAGGGGGGTTAAGCATGGTGACTCCATATGGATGCAACAGTTGTGCACTTAAGAGCTCGCTGTGAGTACACTTTGGTTACGTTTAATGAGCACTGCGCTCATAAAGTCTCTCTATACGTCTGTTTACATTATACCTAAAAGCTCCTTTTATATGGGACGAGCAATAAAAGGGTGTAGTTACAAGTATACTAATGGGGTAACAGTATATCATAGTACTTAAGTGTCCTCAGGGAACTCAAAGTCACCAGTTGTCCCACCTCGCTCTTGGAAAACATTGAAGTCGTCTCTGAACCTGACTTATGGAGGAGGATGCTAATTGTTCGTCTGAACCGATAATGTTAAAGATGCTCTATAGTTTGCGGGATGCTAATTCTGTGTGGAAACTGGCACACAGCTCAGAGTCCCGGCGGAATCCTCACAGCGCCATTCTTCACAGCTCGCTGTCATCACTGCGTTTGTGAAGCCCCCCGGCTAAAGGTCCTCTCTATTTTGGTCTGCGGCAAACAGCATGACAAATGCAGAGTTTTCGCTTTGTTCTACATTTCAACAATGTGTGCTGTCCATTGTTGTTTTGGTCACACACGATGAGCATTCTCAGGTGTTTGCTTTTGGTTTTTTTTAAAGTGGTACAGATGGGGCCGCCGTAAAAGAACCTGACCCATCTGAGTAAATACTTGGTAATTGACACAAGTCTCATTAATCAACTAATGTTTCACAGTTGCACAAAAACAAACTCAAGGTGTTGGAATTCCATATCAGCCCATGCCACACACACACACCCAACAGTGTGTACTTTAGGGCAGCTGGTGTTTGTTAAAGAGGATTGACCTATGCCAGGATCCTACTGCCCAACAGGAAATTTAATGATTAGTTTTCTGACTTTCTCTTTCTCATCCAGGAATTCACATTCCCAGTACCGTGATCCCAAATAATGCGAGCATCATGAGGACCAAAGTCTAGGGAGCCGCTGTTTGCTGTCACATCACTTGGTGTACTTGGTTCAGGATTTTCTGCTGTAGGTGGAGAGGCGACTAGATACAACCTGTAATCACAACCAAACCACTAAAAACTGAAATTGCAGTAAAATAAACATAAACAGCCTTTAACTGGCAACCCCCCCCCCACTCCTCCCTCCTT
>OMNV01007776.1:0-25310 GCA_900303265.1 Brotula barbata | reverse complement strand
GGGGGGGGGGGCTTCTGGATCAAATTTGTGGGGGTCCTGATTATTAACAAGAACCGAATGTGATTAGTTGACGACTATCGAATTGCAAGTTATATTTTCCCTGATATGAAATAATCAGACAGGGTTTCATATCTCACCAAAGAGAAGAGTTACGATCACCGCCGCCACCCACTTGTTTGTCTGTTACCAACATCTTAAAACAGGAACATTCATTTTTGGAAATTGATTGATTACGTGTCCGCAGAGAACATTGTATAATAAAATATATTACAACCATAAAAACTACACCAGTCATGAATAAACACCTCCCAGACAAACTTTCCACTAGAATAATTTATTTGCAGTAATGGGTCGACTGGGTTTTTTGGAATTTCCTACGACTCTTTTCTTAAAAAAAATTCTATTTCTGCTTTTTTTTCCTCTGACATTTTGTCTCTATTTTGCTCATTTCATATAATTTCTTGTGATGTTGGTTTTGCATGATGAGTTTTGTATCTGATGAATAGTTTAGGTTCGATTCCTTTCTCAGTGACAAACATGTGGCGCTCCCACCTGCTGCTGATCAGCTGATTGGGAGATAATTGCTGTCAGAGGCTCTCATGCTCTCGACAAAGACACTATGTTGAAATGTGTTTCAAGAGTTTGAATGTAATTTATCACAGTGGCTGACTTTCCCTCCTTTGATTAGATTTTTAAATATCCAAATACCAAACACAATTACTGAAGAAAAAGATGTTATAAAACAAGGATATTTATCTGTTTTCAAGGATCATCAGTTTTTATTTAACAAAATATTATTATATATTTAATTTTTCACAGACCCAGGAGGCGTATCTATTGTTTGTCAGATTATACCTCATCAATACTTGTATAATTTGTTTTTGTTAAACAATTGCAGTTATGAATGTAGAAAAAGCATATTCGTTCTGTTTTTTATTTCTTTATTTTAGTTCTACCTTTTTCTGAATGTTGGACTCAATGAATGGGCCAATACAGTGCAAAATTTGGATTTTACGCAATATCATTGTGAAAATATGCTAGTTTAGAAAGATGATTATGTTTATGACCAAGAAAAATGACAACTTGTGGTTTTATTTTGAACAAGTTTGGGTCATAAACTTCAGACACAGACACAGGTTTGCTCCTTCTGGGCACAGAGCCTCCCTGTCATGTCTGCTCTGTTTCCACTTTTCATTCTCACTCGTTATAAATTAAGAATAAAACATCAAAATGTGAATGGGCCGACCTAACGTCTTCCTCTGGTGCTCACCTTCCCCAGGGTTTCCTCCGTCGACTAAGTTTGGCTTTCCGCTACTCAAGGCTCCATGGCAGACCTAAATAGATCGCCCATATGATGCAGCACAGCAGACTCATAAAAGAAGACCTCTCCCTCTGCATGTTGCTCACACACACACACACACACCACAGCAGCTGGGTCAGTTGAAGTTACAGGGAAAAAACACTCTGAGCCAAGTGGGGGATTGTTGGTGGGGCGCTCAACGTTTCCATGTACCTGGGGGACTTGAAAACGTTATGCTTGAACTGTATGCCAGCTATGCGACCCATGTGAACTGCTCGGCGGTGTTTAAGATAAGTGGACCAACTGTATTGAAAGTCGTTGTCTCTAAGGTGACCAGATTTATGATGGCATCATTTGTAACAGAACTCAGCAGGAAGTGACAGCAGCTGGCAAAGCCATACAAACAGCCAACGATAGCTAATAAATGAGCAGAAAAGGAACTAAGAGGAGGTCTAAGGCCACACGACACCTCTTGTGGCATCCCCTCAAATACTTTGGAGACTTAAGGAACTGGATCCTTCTTGTCTGTTGGCCTCTGTTGCTTTACAGCTTCTCAAGTTTGATACTCTATCAGGCTACTAAGGAATAGCCTGGCTTTCTGATATGGAAGTGCTTATTATATTCTCTAGGTGTACGAGGTGACTATAGCAACGCTTTGGCACGTCTGGAGATGGTTTGCCACACAGATACTATGAAGCAGATGCTGTGGTGTGATTCAGCCCTTGTAGCAGCTGACACATGCAATTTCCATGTACGTGGTGCTGAGAAAACATCAAGGAATCCATCACACTTTGCAGAATTAGTCTGGCTGATTCCCATTAAGGACTGACAGAAGAAAATGACTCCCTTCAGTTACGGGGATGCAGAATGTTAAGACTCGGAGCAAATGTGCAACACATGGCTGCGTAATTGGTGTACTCTACGTAGAATGCACCAGAGGGTTCACGGTGTACGAACAAAACACATGAGCCTTCGCTGCAGGTACACTTTCCACGCCCCAAGGAAGCATCTGCAAAATGCCCAGCGGATGGGGTTTATCAAAAGCAAACAGCTGAGACTAGAAGTCTCCACTGAGTCATCCAGATGTAAGATCTTAGTCCCAGTGGGGGCAGTTTGTGATCTGTTACATCAATAATAAATAGGTTAAAAAACACTTGCTACCCTCTTCCCCTGTTGTAAGTCAACAGCGTGTGACCTCGTGTGACCTTGCACGAGCAGGGAAACTATGCAAATCATATATATATATAGTGTTTTAGTCACTGCTGCTCTATCACTCACATTGAATGGTTGAACGAGCAGCAGTGTGGGAAAGGAGATCTGCTAAGATTGTCCATCCTTGTTACTGGCAGTGGTCGGCATCAAGTTACTCTGTTCTCAAAATGTCTTTCAGGGTGTCTGATCGTTAGAGACAATTGTCCAACAAGTGACCCAAATAAAATATCAATCCCTCCATCCGTTGATTGCTATGATTCAATTACATAGGAGACAGCCTTTGAAAAAATAAATCCCTGTAAATACCAGCAGGGAGAAGACCAACAAATAAATATTTGAATTGCACGTTCTCTATTTCCTGCTATGGATTTCATGTTTGTGAAAACAGTACTCCTAGTCCTAGAGAGGAGTTACAGCTAATGTGAAACGCTTTGTGGAGAAAAGCAGATATACCAGCATGAATAAGGTACGCTTGAATTTATTAGTACGACAGGGTAAGAGAAAGGTAAATGGAAAGAGTAGAGCAGCCACTCAGGCCTCCGTTCAGGCCATGTACACGTTTTATGATGGAAATTGTAAGCTCTTTATATGTTAGCCTCTCTTCTGGTTATAGTCTCAGATTACTGGTGATACACTGGAACGCTAACTGTAAGGGAGACTGTTGAAAGCCTGACTGACAGCTTAGGAAGATGGGGCACGCCGGGTTGGGTGGATTTGCACTGAGCCAATTTTAACCACTGAAGACAGCAGATAGGATGCGCTTGTGTTGTGGTATGAGTGGAAAAGTGTGTGCATGACTGTTAACTAGTTAAACTCTAAGCAACCTCTGCTTGGCCCATCTGCCCTAATTAGTTTATTTATCGATCAGGATGCATTCTGGTGCGAGGGAATTTTAAGGGAAATCTTAAAAAGGAAAGAGTTACGAAAATTGATTTTTTTTCTTCAATTTACAAAGATTACTTCGAGTTAACAGGTTACTTACTGGTCAGAAAAGTCCCATTGAATTTATCCAAAATCCTGCAAATAATCCTCAAATGTTTGCCTTAAAGTGTGCTCAGTTACGAAATGTTTAGTCAGAGTTTAATATGTGAACAATTTGGTACACAACCTGATTCATAGACTTGAAGTAGTTCTGTGTTACACTCACACGTTCAACAATGCTCCACCAACAATCTGAAAAATGTATGTTCTCTTCGAAGATTTGTGAGAAAGTCAATCAGTTCGAGGACGAGTTTCTTCCATCTGATCATATATGGTTAACAGCACAGAAGCCCTTACAGCCAGCTTTAACTTTTGGGTTTTTTTCGTCAGTTTATACAAGCAAATATTTCTACTATGCTTGCATGTTCTCCACATCTTGTGCTGATCATGTACCTTGACACTGGGGTGCCTTACCTTCCTTGTTTCTGAATATGATTCCATACGGTTTGAGACAGAACATGCCTCTTGGAGAGAATTCTATTGCACAAATGCATCGTTAAGCGGAGGCAGATGCAGACTGCGGGGTTTCGTATCAATCCACGCCATTCTCACGGGAAATTAAACAAATACGGTACAAACAAGGATGAAAGTTAAACGTTAACACAAACAAACAGACTATTTCACGAACAGAAATGACAAACTCTGAACAACTAAACAACTAAATGGTGTGCAGCTGCTTTAACGAGAACTTGCACCAATGAGCTCCAAACAATGGCAAACACAGTATCACTTGTGAAAGCAGTGAATGACTTGGCTCGAATGACTTTCTACTTTTCTGCAGCTGCCAGGCAGTTTGACAAAGGGGAAAAAAAAGCATCAGAGGAATGTTTTCGAAGACCACAGTGAGTCATATTTGGTCTGAAATACCCCTCCAACGCGGAATCGGTAGTCTGTTCTTGTGATGCACTTCAAATGTTATATTTTGTATCTGTTACCCGCATCTGTATATTTATACACTGTATTTGATGTTTGGTGAGTCAAAGCAACAGTCAAAATCACTGGTTGTTCTTGTGTTGTGCTGCTATTGTCCATACGGGTGGATCCATTTAGCTTGTGGCTGAAGTGCTCGTAATACTTGTGGCCACAACTCTGACTTTTGAATTCTTTGCTTGACAAGGCCCACTCTGTGTCTTCTACACTGTCTGGACAAAAAATGCCCCTCACTGGCCCAGAGGCTGTAGGAATGGTGAAGCTGACCTTTTATAGACTGCTGACAGGGTCTGAATTATTCCATGTCAGCGTAAGATTGGAGGATTAAAGAAGATCAGATGCGAGGTCTTCGCATGCACTTATTGCTGATTGTTTCGGCTTCAGTTAAGCCGCATTTCAAAGTGCTTAAAATGACTCAACTGGCAGTTATGTTCGGTTCAAAAACCAGGCTTAAGCACTCACGTTCAGGAAATTGCTGCTAATGGTTCGATTGATAAGTTCTGAGCCTCACTACACAGCCAAAAAAAAAAACACACAGCCCCAATAGCTTCAATAGAATTATATAAAATTATGTAAGTAAATTAAAAAGGAAATAAATATTGCCTCATTCACATGTTTTACATCCATTAATTGACTACTTGCACAATGTGACATATTTCCACTTTCGACAGTTCCTGTCAACGCTAGGCTAATGTTACCTTCGCCGCCAACCCGATCCCCACACAATGTTGTTTCATTGTTAAATAAATATTTAACTTTTACAGCTTTCCATACATTGCTAATTGTGTTTACTGTTTGTTTTTGTCTGTAGCGTTTGTGGTGGAGCGGGGTTGGCATTTTTGCAGGTTTGCAGTGAGCCACAGGTCTTTCTCTACTCTCCCAAATAATCACATGTTGACGGACTCAAGGCCACCTTTCTAAGGGTGACGATGAACCCGTCCCTTCGAATTTTAACTGCCAACTTTGTCCGAAACTCAGCTGAAAAGGAGTGAAAAGTCACAGAGACGATTTCCTTCATTTTAGTGGCCACCTATGCCAGCTGACAAGCTAACCCCCATATTTAAAGACACTGAAGTGATGATAAAAACAATCAAAAATGCTAAAACAACCAAATCTATATACAAAAACAAACTGTATATACTATTAACAACATATGCAAAGCCAACTATGAAAGTGAAGTAATTAATTTAACGAAGAAAAAACCTTGTGTGCGGATCAGGTTGGAGGTGAAGGTAATGTTAGCCTAGCCTTGACAGAAAGTAAACAGAGAGGAGGACGGAAATACATCACACTACACTGTGAATGTGTAGTGTTGAATAGTATTCTTTGCATATACTTTGGCTATAGTAATGTTGCATATGGCCTCTTGCTGAGAACAGACTATAACCTGAAACGTCTGTATTCGCAGTGTTGACCGATGGAGATATTTCACGGCCAAACAAAGTTGGCACAAATAACAATAGCCAGTGTCGACTGAAAATTCTGTGTGTGTCTTTGCCATGGATTCAACTTTGGTTTCCAAATCCCCTTCATCTCCTGCCGGGCAGAAAAGCGCTCAGCTAATTTTATTTACTTACTTCTTTGAATGCAGTTTGTTCTGCACACGTAGTCCTTTCATGTCACATTCCGCTCCACATAAACATTTACACACTGTCAAAGTGAGGAACTGTCCAGCAACCACAGCCTTTCAGTGTTTCCTACTGTCCAGCTCAACCGGTGCAGTTAAACTCCTTGCTCAAAGTATGTCAACAGTAGCTGTGAAATGAGCGGAAAGTTTTACTTATTCACTTTTCAGCCCAGACTACTGTAGCCAGTTTAGAGATTGGAAGCAGTGACCAGCTGATCGTGAGCTAAGTCCGCAGCCTCAATATAATGCAGAGTGATTTGCAAGCATATGCCAGAGCATAGCATCCAACTGTAACTACAGAGGCTTTAGTTTCACTTGAATGGGATTGTTTGCTGCGTTAGCCTCAGGCCTCTCATTCTACACACACCCTATGTAGGAACACTCTTCTATCTCGCTCTGTATTGGGGTTTCTCTCTCACTATGGAGGAAAGGCAGCCTGTTGTTCAACTGAAAACAGTGCTCCCACAACATGATATGATGGTGTGCTGTGCTTTGATTTTGACTGATTGATTTGATTTTTGTATGTCAGAGCATCTCAAGTCATCATAATAAAACTGAAAATGGATAGATAGATAGATAGATAGATAGATAGATAGATAGATAGATAGATAGATAGATAGATAGATAGATAGATAGATATCAACACTAATATCTGGCTGTAGACTTATCATTGATAGTTCAGTGTGTTTTACAGTAACTGTTACCCTCTGACTCATCAACGTCCTGAAGGACAACATAACAGACAAGTAACTTGTTGTGGTTTGTAATAAACAGAAGGAATATTTTGACATGAATTAAATTCATATGGGTTAACAGGATGACAGAAAAACTGGCAACGTGTTGTTACATCTGAAGGGAAATGCAGTAAATAATGAAATGGCTTTGTAACGAACACCATCTGTCAGATGGAAAGCATTACGGGCATAATGCTTTTTATGTTACACACTCAGTATCGTACGTAACAGGATGTTTGGATTGAAACACATTTTCAAAAATCAGAAACGATGTACGGCGATTAAAATAAGGTGAAACCATTCGCTTTGTGTAAATATACAGTGTTAATGCTGTTCAAAAACAATGGCTGCGTTATTATCAGATGTTCTGCCAAAATATGACTCGGCCTGTCTTTGTTTTTTTTTCTGTTTAACCCCAGAGGAAAGGAAGAAAAAGAAGAGAAGAAAGGCGGTTGATCCCCGTAGGGAAATTTATTCTCTGCACTTTAACGCATCCTCAACGAGGAGCTGTGGGCAGCCAAAACATGCACATGCAAAAACACACACACACGCAACAGCGCCCGGGGACCAATTCCAGATCTTCCACCTTTGCCTTGATCAGGGACAATGGCAGGAGTGATTAATCTAACATACATGTCTTTGTGGGTGGGGGAAACTGGAGCACTCGGAGGAAACCCACGCAGACACGGGAAGAACATGGAAACTCCACACAGAAAGGTTTGGAGGTCGCCACCGGGATTCAACCCCCGAATTGGAGCTTCTTGCTGTGAGGCAACAGTGCTACCCACCATGCCACCGAAAGGACCCCATAGGGTCATGTTGAAATATTAAATGAAGGAAGGCTTGAGGGAAATCATCAAATATGTCTCTCTCTAGAACACGGACTTCACATGAGCTTCATCAAGTCGGACTCGAACGTGACAATTTCCTATGCTCTCTGGCTTTCAGTCAAATAAGCAGAGGACGTATTTACGTTGGCTCGTGACTGTAAGGAGTAACAATATGGATGTCAACAGCAGGCAAATGATAATGTGAAGACTGCATTTGAATATTCACATAAGACAATCGCAAGTGTGCGGACGTCAATGAATTTACATGCAATGTGTGCCAACTTTGAATAAGAAAGCATTTTTCCAGTTCTGTTTGTATAAACAGTATACATTTTCGCATGTCCAACAAGGGGGTAATGTGAACAAGTTTGCACATTGTAAGTTGCAGATTGCATGCCATTGCCGAGGCCGAACAGTCCTCTAACTATAGCTCTCACTATCTATGATGAAATTCAACAGATTATTGGCTGGATTGTGATCAAAACCATTCCACATGACAAACCTACAAATCTTTGAATCTACCCTGTTCAGGTCCTGACAAAATTTAACTGTTGTTATTCCAGATCAGACCTGCTGGAATCGCCACCTTATCGTGGTGGAGCGGTTTGTGTGTGTGCTTTAATGATCCCGGGAGCTATGTTGTCTGAAGCATCAGCTCCTCGGATGGCGTCCCTTGGCAAATTGTTTCCAGGTGATAAGCTAGACAGACTAAGAGTGATTCACAAACCATTGACGAACACAACAAAAATGAGTGGAGCTACCTCACCTGGAATAGGGAAACCAGGGCCTCCCCTAGAGTTAGGCCCGGGGGAGAGCTTGCTGGTGAGCACCTGGTGGCCGAGCCTTCCACGGGGCTCAGTCAGGCTCAGCCTGAGTAAACAATATGGTGCCGCCCACCACCCGCAGAGAGATAATGATGGGTCTGGTGCGTAGCCAAAAGGGCAGCCGACAAGGGTGTAGGCCTACACGGTCGGTTACCTGGAATGTCACCTCACTGGCGAGGAAGGAGCCTGAGCTGGTGCGGGAGGTTGAGAGATACCAACTAGATAAAGTTGGACTCACCCCCATGCACGATGTGAGCTCTGGAGCCAAACTCCTGGAGAGGGGCTGTGAAAAAACAATGATGTAAAAATGATAAAGTAGTTATTACAGGGCCAACAAGATTTAAATGGCTCTTTCCTGAGTTGTGTCCAACCTGCCTGCAAGGTTTCAGGAAAATCACTCCATAATTCTCACATAATCCTACTCATTAACACACTCCCGGTCGAGGTCAATTAAGTAACGAGCAAGGCATTATTTCAAGCAAAAGAGAAAATATAACTACAAATAATACATATTAATGTGTCTGTGTGTCCGTGTCCTGGTCAGAAGTCAGAAATTCCAAACTGCATGCAGCAGGGAGCTTAAAAAAATGGCCTGTTTACACTGTGTGTAATGTGCACATTAAAGCAACGTCCCCTTAATGCTACATAGTATGTTCCAGTGAAATATACCATAATGTTACTTGGGGAAAATTAGGTGGTAGTGTTCAAATTCCTGAAGTGTAATTGCACCTAAAAGAGTTTTGTAAAATGGAACTTTTTATTCATGGTTTTAGTAATGGGTACCAGAGTGTTGTGGGACTCACTAAAACTCCAGTTTGTACCACTTTACCATGTTCACACCCAGGGTAGTCATTAAAATTCAGACAAGTTTGTCTACTTAAAAAGCTCTATTAGTTTAGGCGCAGGCAGACAATCTGAGAGATGCATGAGTATGCATCTCAAAGTATTTGGTCTGGTGATCGGATCTTTTCCTGGAGGTGTTCCCATTCTTTGTGACGTGCCAGGATACCATCTGGGTTTGATTTTTTCTCACACTGGGTTATTTAACTGAAAATAGCAGTTTCCCACAGACCCTCAGCCTTCCCTGAATATACATGCAAATAACAAAAAAAAGTAATTCTTGTCACTTTCAGTTTGATTGCAAATACATTATTTTTATGCACTGCACTCAGTGATAATAACGCCTCAGGAGGTTGCAGTTCCTCTCATGACGGGCAAACATTACATAATGTCAACTGTCAATTTGTTCTATATTGTGTATAATGTGCTTTTTGTCATTGGCGTCTATGATATTGATGACTAACATAGGCAGTTATTATGTCAACATTGTGCAGGTTTTTAAATTGTTCAGACACACATAAAGGAAGTTGATATTCTAAGTTTACTTTATACAAATCGGTCCTTGGTTCTGAAGATCATTTAACAGTTTCAAATAAACATCATGAACAGATGCAAATTGATTTCCTGTCTCAGGTAAGAGCTAGCAGGAATTGTTTTGCAAAAAAAAAAAGTGGTTATTGCAAACATTTATGTCATGATTCTTATATTATTGTATCATATTTACAAAATTACAGTTGGAATGTTGATTTTTAGGAGGCTTTGCGATGAAGGGTGCCACTCATGACATATCTCTTTATGCTGATGATATTTTGCTTTATTTATGTAATTGCATTGAACCGATATATGATGTTGTTTACCCCGTGGAATATCCTGACTTACTCTTTGGTTGAAAATGAATGAACTGTCAGTCAGACTGACAGAAATTTGCATTTGTGTGTGTGGGAATTTGTATATATTGGATACACGTGTATAATTCAGTGGATGGTCTTCACGTGCATTTAGATGTTACATACTTTTATCTACGTACTGATGTGAACTCACCACTCTATTTCGTTCATTATGAGGAAAACAACAGTAGAAAAAAGAATTTCCATTCAATTAAAATGTTTTGAATTCAAGAAAATAAACCTAAAATCACTTGGAAACATGTGATAGAGATCAGTGAGTAAGTACAGTAAGGATTATGTTGAGCCAGTCCACCAGTTTTCTCTCATGGATTTAGTTTAGGAAAATGTGCTTGATTTGCTGCCATGGGGGCTGTTGAAGTAGACGACCACTTTTCCTCTCCTCATAATAACATTATGTATATTACTTCAAACTACATTTTAGTGTCCCAAATCTGAACTGACACTGCTGCAGACAAATGTCTGACCTTTTTGTTAATGCTGCCCAGGAGGGTTTCAAAACCAGGCAGAAGAAAAAGGTGGAGCATGAGAAGGTCAAAGTGGAATCACACCGGGAATTTGTTCTTCCGCTGTTTAAGAGATGAAAAAAATATTTCCTGTCTCCTCCATTTCCACCAGGAAACAAGGAAAAAAATGATGCCCTGTCAGGTGTTGCATGGAATGTGCATTCAACTAAAAGTACATATTGTTTCTTCTCTTGCACCTTGGTAGTTGTACTGTCAAGCTTCAACTGTAATACGCATCAATGTGCTCCACTGAGCAGACAAAGGGCAGACTTTCTATTCTGTATGAATTTGAATAATGCAAAAAAAATGATCTCATATTATACCCATTGAAAGTGGTGCCAGGGGAAAATGGTTTGCTTTGAATAGAGCCACTGTTCTGCTCCCTTCTGTCCTGCTCGACATCCCAATAGGACTCAGGCACGATGGATCCAAAGCTACTTTTGTGGTTGTTGGTCACGATCCAAAGCTCAGTTAAGCGGTATTTCCCCCGTTTTTTCCTCTCCCCCCCCCTCCTCCATCTAATGTCTGCTGCAGACGCACATGTGCTGTACAATCTGTATTTACACTCCCTTCACATAATCTAAAGAGCAGCCGTGCTGTCATACATGTTCTGCCACGCTCTCGCTCAAGCTGACACACATAAAAGTACACAAACACCGGGGACAGAGAGAAAGAGCGAGCTGTCCATCAACATCTAAGTCCCGGGGGCTCAGAAAGCTTTCGGCTTTCAGGAATAGCAACTGCAGCATGCTACAGCAATGTAAACGCGCCGGGCACTCTAAAACTGTTCCTCTCATAAACGACCTGAATCGTGTCAGGTTCATTCAAAGGGCGTAAACTTTGCTTCCTGCTAATTTGTTTCATCTGTGGATCAAATGCTTTTTTTTCCCCCTCAAAACACCTAAGCACTGCCAACTCTTGCTCAACGTTCAAAACTGTAAATATATTAGGGCGATTGTGTATCAGAAGTCTTTTTGATTCTTAGTATTGCATAACCGTGTGTGAAATCGTTCTCTGGCCTGGGCTGGACCGAATATGCACATGACCATCTGCCTTCTGCAGCCTCATCGTGTTATTATGCCATCAGTTTGAGGGAATCTCAGGACTGGCAGATGATTCTAATCTTCCAGCTGAATTTTTCCCAAAGTCTTTTCCCTCAGTCCTAATGAAATGCAAAAAGTTGCACAAGTTGGACATCTTCTCCGTGTCTGAACAAATGCGTCTTTATTAGGGAGCAGTCTTACGCAAGGGAAATGGGGATTTTATGATCATTGTGCGCAAAGATGCATGACTGTAATAAGTACCCAGGCATTTTCGTCTTCCCGCTCTCAGGATCTACTGAGATAATCGTCTCTACAGGTTGTTGACTCAGTGCTTTTTTCACGTGAGATGAAGAACATATGCAGAGGACTTTAACGTCTGATGTTCCCTTGTCCCATTTCGTATTTTGTTTTGTAATGGAAAAAAGAGAGCTCCTCCTCCTCCTCCACTTTTTACAGGGAATAAATAAACATATTTCACATAGGCTGCACTGCATCCTCCAAAATTCAACAAGCTGCCAAATTAAACCTCTGCCTCATGCACTTGACCAGGCGCTGCTGAATGATTTATGATGCCGGCGTGTTACTTGGTAGCGGTCCACTCGGCTTGAAATAAATAACCTCCTCCAAATCTCTGTTTGGTGCTCTTTGCTGATCTTAACGTCAAATCAGCTCCGTGGCCACGAAGTAGCTCTTGCTGGAAGCTTTCTCTGTTCCAGTTTGTTGTATTACCGTCATTCAAACAAATCAAAGCTGTAACCAACAAAGAAAATGCTACGGTCTCGCATAACCCATAATTAGCATTGTTTTGTTCCATAGTCATCTATGTTGGTGAAGACCAAAATACTCATGAGGTCGCCTTTTAACATAAAGCTGGATATTCTTCCGCCGCTGACTGTACAATAGCGTCTTTGAATCCGAGCCTATATACATGCGTCGGTTATCCAGGTTTTATGGATTAAATCAAATTCAAAGCAAATCCGAGCACGTTTATTATTCTCCATGACAACGCCACCACTTTAAAGGTGGCGACCAACTGTTTCTTGTTTGGCAGCATCGGCGGTGGAGGAAAAGCTACTCAAGCTTTAAACACAGAGAGTCTGGAGCTGCTGTGAGCCATTAGGCAGCGTGCAACTTGACACTACTCACGACAAAAAAAAATAATAAAGTCGATGCTTGAAACTTGGAGAACGTTGGCGCAGAAGAGCCAGCTGAGGGGAGGAGGGAAATTTCTCAAAGAAAAGAGAAAAAAATAAATGCGTGAGTTTATTCATCAGAAATCTGCAAGTGCCGGTATCTGCATGTTTTTTTTTTTTTCTCACGCCGTGCCGGTTTTAAGTCAGCTGCTATTTTGCTGAACAAACACCTTGAAAATGAGCATCCGGGGTCATAAGAAAGAGGGGAAGGGTGCTGACAGAAGCAGGGAGCAAATAGATGGCCACGGGTCAGAATCCTGCTGTGGGGGGACTTGTGGCTGCGATGAATGTATGAATCTACTGGGCTCTATCGATGCATTTGTTTCCCTCTTTGATGCTAGCTGCAGGAGCGCTCATGTGGCCCCGGCATCGTGAGCCTAGGGGGTCAAGCTGAGGGCAGCTGCTGTTTATTTTTAATTAAAGCCAGGCAGGATGAGAAGAAAAATGACCTCAGGTGTTCCTCGGACAGAACTTGGTGTGGATGACACTCATCGTTCGACAGATGATGAATAGCTCTTTATGTAAAAAAAAAAAAAAAATGTTAAGGTTCTAAACCACCGGGTGAAGGCATGAGTGTATCCAGATGGGTTTTTACAGATATACACAGGTCAACTTTAGTGTATAGGTCAGCAGATATGTCATTCTTGTTGGCACCATGTGGTAATAATGGTCCATCTGTACTCTGTGTTCACACTGTGCAGAATAATCCCAGCGTTGTCCCCAAATTCAAATCTGCTCTCGCTTTCAGGCGCCAAACCGTGACTCTTATCTGTGAACTTTGTCTTGTTGTCCTTTCTGTCCCTGAAGTAAACAGCTGACAGTCATGGCGAGCTGGTAGGCTGCACACTAAATGTACAAATTCAGCTCCGTCTGAAACGTCTGTCCCTCTCTGTCTCTGTCCGACAGCGATACGGGATCTCAGCTGCAATCTCTCTATCTGTCTGCAAACGGTCAAATCAGAACACTCAGCCACGTCGCAGCCAACCACCCCAGCCCCAAAGGACCCGACAGTTGATATTGGCAGGCTGGATCCTTCTCACATGTGAGAGAGAAAGAGAAGGCAACCGGGAAAAGGGATGAGCATAGTGATGCAAATGGGGAATTTCCACTTATCTGAGAGGAAATCATCTGTGTCTGACTTCCCCACTGAGAAAAGAGAACGAAAATGTAAATCAATGGAGACATTGATGGGGGACCGTGCAGATTTCGAAGGGTCCAACCAGTATTTTACACTTTTATTTGTTCCGTTTTTGAGTTGTCTGTCTTATAATGAAATGCGATGAAGGACTTTAGCAGTATTCCAGCAGTAGTTACAGTATATTACTACTGGTGCAAGCCAAGAGGAAAGCAATGCCTGCGCAGTAACTCACTAAAACAATTCAATTAGATGTGTCATTCAAAATGAATTATAGTGAAATGTGGCCTTGTTCTGAAATGAGAGTTTTATAAATAATAAGCTGGCATCGTGACAGGCTTAACCGTCAGGAGAGCACTGTAACAGGGAGCATTCCATGTTATTATGTAGCAGCACAATCTGAAATCCAAGCGCCGAAAGAGGAAATTCAGCAGACTTTTCTTCCAAAAAAGGGAAATTCTTCTTTTCTCTCTGCAGAATGTCTGCGCTACGATAACACGGGCCCGGACTGCATGCTGTTTTTAGCACAGTTCAGTTTACAAAACGAACATAAATATCAATAACATGAGTTATGCCTCTGAGCTCCAAACTTTGTTTCCTCCCTGCGGATCATAAAGCAAAGCTCATAGTGATTTAGAGTGGCACTTAATTTTTACAGCCAAAGAGCAATAACCAACACAGTGCAGACCGGCGGGTCAGTCTGGAGGGGTTAAAGCATTAAACGTTAAAGAGCAGAGGAAGAATGGAAATAATCAGGTGACTCAGGTTCTTTTCTTAAGTTACAGTGTGAGTAGAAGTGTAAAGCAACGCTGCTGCTCTGGGACTGCATGGGTTTCAGTTTGACACAATGACATAATTGTCCTTTTTCGAATAAAAACAACACTTGTCTGGATATAGTTTTCCACATTATGGCGCATAATTCAGCAGCCTTGAAAATAATCCCTCAGATGACACAAAGAAAAGAAAGTTAATTTTACCATAGAGCACAATTTAACAGTACAATAGAAAGAAAAAAAAACTTTCCTCAACATCAGTGAATGTTCTCTGGGGATTTCATGCAAATATCTGTTGGTTTTCAGTCTCCTTTGAAACGGAAACATTTAACACAATCAGTGTTGTTTCCCCCCACCCCCCCAACTACCCAAATACTTTCAATCTGACACTGTTGACAACTCAGGGCCACTGTTGCCGGGCGGACAGTGGTTTCCCCCCACTCTCTCTCATGCTGTGCAGGGTCCTAGGACGGTTGTTCTCATGTGTCATGCCAACACACTCACTCGCTATCACTTTTTTTCTGTCACTCACACACACTCCCACACTTGAGCTAACACATACAGTATGTTCACACACGAAAATAAGACCATGCACAACAGCATTGTGGGAACGCAAACACAAGCACACACACGAACCCACAGAGCAACGTGGACATCTTATCGTCCCCTCGACAATGCATGAATCTCGTCTCAAAATGGCACTCTTGCCCTTCTTCCAAGCAAGATAAATAAAGAACAGGATTTAGTGCCTAAGCAACATGAACTAACTGACCAAAGCTTGCGAGGCGTTGAGTCATCAAGGTCAAACAATTCCTGAAGGACTGAAGAAAACAGGAGTATGTTTTCATCTCAGCTGAATTTTTATATCTGTATATGTCCCATGAGCTGCATTTGCGAATGGAAAAGATTTGTTTGTGGCTTTGCGTGACCTTCCAGAGAGTTGACCCTTCACGCGCTGCCAGTCAAGAGTATCTGCTCCCGACTGCAAGGTGGGCCTACCTGACGCAGCCAATCATAACACAGGCCTGGGTCTATTCTACGCACATTTGGCTCCGTATGCTGCTTCGCCACGAGCCTCCATTTTAGTGTTTTTCTTCCAAATGGAATAAAACCAAAGCGAGCGGACCAAAGACCTTTACTGCCGCTGGCAAACGGACAACGGGGGATTAATTCTCCATTATATCTTGAACTGAAAATAACCAAGCCTGCAAGCTGGCAAAATTGAAGCCGCTGTCAGACTGCCGGTGATGCTGTAAAACATTTCTACTGACTGAGATTAGTAGAACGATCCATGAAATCAAGCATGTGTCACTGACTGAATGTTGAAACACTCCTAGAAAAGGATGTGCGTCAGATGTTTTTTTTCCTATCAGAACTGCAAGCAAAGCAGTTTGTCTCCAGAAAATAATGACTTAAAATTGGAGTCACACTCTCAATGCAAAATTTTGTGTGTTGTTTTGTTGTGAGCTGCTACAAAAAAAAACTAAAAATTGACAAATGTTCAGTGATTTGGAGGAAAAATCACGTATGAAGAAAAGGGTTAAGCGCTTGAGTTCCTTTTATATTTGCGTTGACGTTGATGAGAGGTTGTTTTCCGTTAGCTTGTTAGATTCTCCTCTCAGTTTACAATGCGTTCACGGTGTTTTTGTCCAAAATGATCATGTCTGCGAGCTTTGCTAACAACACAGTTATTCAGGCAGTGCCTTTCATGTCCCGATTAACAGGCATTAAAGAGGATGAAAAGCTCTTAAACTAAGGAATCTCAAGAGGTGTCAACTTCTAAGCAGAGCCTGCTGCCATCTAACCCAGTAAATCTGTTCTCACTCCTCCGCAGCGTGCTTTTATTCATACACACAAATAAAGAAAATTCAGTAATCTGGAGGGAAATTCATATGTGAAAAGAAAATGTCACATGGGATAAGATGTAACGATAAGTCTGATGAATTGTAAATGCTCTCTGATGTTAGAATATAGGTAAAGTGTGAGTGAAAGTGATGGGACAACATTTTTGAAACGGTGTCTATTTTCACATTCTTCCTGAATTCCTGAAACAACTCCATTTATATTGGAAATGGCCTCAAATATTCACACCTCTAGTTTTTTTTCCACTTGTTTTTTAGAAAACTAGACTGGCTCTTGCGATGGTCTAATTTTTGATATAAACAAGGTCATCCTTGTTTCCTTATGATGTATGTTCAGCTTAGGGGCCATCATCTGATTCGCTTTTCTAACTTGTAGCCAGGTCTACCAGCGACAATGAAAAGTGAGTGAAAACCTTACTACAACAAATCAAGGCCATTTATAGTGTGTAAGAAGATAGGAATGAATGAGAAAAATGTGTCTGAATCATCTAAGAGCAACATCGTTAGACTTTTCTTGAGTTCTTTTTACATATGGACAACAGCATTTTGCCATCAGCCCGGTAATAGATTCTCTCCTGACTTTACGATGTTATCACAATGTTTTTGTCCTGATGTAAATCCAATGTAATGATGTCCACAAGGTTTGCAGACCTCCACGTCCCAATTAACAGCCATCGAAAAGGAAGACAGGCTCTTAAACAAAGGCATCTCATTAGCTGTCAACCGCTAAGCAGATGCACCCATAAAGTACGTGGTGCCCAGTAAATCTGTTCTCACTCTCCCTCAGCATGCTTTTATTCATACACACAGAAAGGAGACATTGCATGCATTCGGCTCATAATAGTTTGAGTGCAAAGTGCACGCGGAGGTCAGACTCCTGAAATACTCGAGGTTTCATGGAACTCTATACACTTGGGGGGAGATACAGTACCTCATCAAAGAGTGCCCATATCTGACAGGATGTGACAATGATCTGACAGCTGTCCTTTTAGATTCAGCTGCTCTTTGTCCCTAGAGACCACCCCTGATGAGAAGCAAGGCCTTGGATTCGACCCCACAGGGCTGCTCTAGGGTATTGAGGCCCTGCAGGGGTTGGCATTGGTGACTGGGAGGCGGCTCTTAAATCTTGTGTCCACCAGCGGAGTGGCTGGGAGGCTGTCCTGCTCTGACGGGGATCAAGAGACTGACCCACTGTGAGTGCCTGCTTCATATTAAAGTCCTGCTATCTGAGAGGCGGTTGTGTGGGGAAAGCCTGTTGCTGAGCAGAGAAAGACAGTTCAATGTATGTGTGTGTGTGTGTGTGTGTGTGTGTGTGGAAGAGGGGGTGGGCATGAAAATAAACACTGAACACAGGTCATTCCTGTGAGCTTTGATGGTTGTGATGCATGCACGGGAGACCGATGGAAGAGCCCATCGTGGACACTTCTTTCTTTTTAAAAATGGCGGCCAAGCTGGTACGCTTTGTTCCATAACATTCGCAAGATTCCACACAGTCCTGAAGTGTAAGGCTGAAACATCAGCGCATGGATATCCAAATCAGGAGGTGCCGGCAGTTTGTGCACACAATTGGACAAAGGCATCGTTGGACCGGTATGGAAACAACATGTCCATAAACTCCTCACACTCAGGACTAAGTGGTCCTTTTTTTATCTGAATTTAAACAAAGAGGGGTTGTCTCTTCCCTGCCAGTGTGGAGGAAAGTACGCCAGGAATAGAGTCGGCGTGGTAGCACCTACAACGCACATATCAGCACATTTGCAGGGTGTCCCTGAGGAGATAATACACCCATCAGTCAAAGGCGACATTCCAGTCAGTCGGCTTATTTGAAGATTATCTAATCCAGAACCTCTCACACTGAGTGGCAGGACCTTGTCATCCACGTCTGTTAGCTGCTTTTGGAAGACTTTTCCCAACCCCGGAACGCCGCTCCTCTTCCCTCACTTTTTCACCTCTCAATTAAGTCTGCAACTTGGCATCACTCAGGCTGTAACCGAGCTCTGACACCTTCCTAAAAATAGAGCTCACTAATCCTCCAGTCCCCTCTGAGAAAGCACCACGTATTACCGGGCGCAGAGGGGCAGATCACATGGGTCAGAAAGTCCAGAGAGATTGAGGATTTAAAAACTATGAAGTTCTTCATACGAACAGTTTGATTTGGCAGGGAGACTTTTCTATATTTGACGCACACGTCAAAATTCAAAGCAGGCATGAATCCAGCAGAGCGTGATATGTGGTCGGGCGTCTCCATGTTGCAGTGCTGCACCCTCTGGTGGGGTTGACGAATACAGCTTTTAACAGCAGAATCTCTCATGTGGGCAACTGCAGTAGCAACATATTGAACCGGTGAGATCATTTTGTCTGAGGCAAAGGCAGAATAAATTTATGTACAGAACTTCTCCAGGAAACTTGGAACGCTGAGGTTGTTAGGTCATGATGCCACTCCATCACGTCGCAGTTTGCACAAGCTAAAAGTCAAATGTTAAGGTAAACACTGCCCGTTCACCTGCTGAAGTAGCTGGGGAAGTAGCTTGGAGAGAAGCCTTCACTTTGCCAACGCTCGACATAATTTCCAGCAATCATACGACCGATGATTACGCAACAGCTCTGTAGCAAAATGGCTTCCATTAACAGCAGTTTGTCTTGTGTCATTAATTCCAGTCATTGACTCACTTTCTAAATCACTGGTTCTCTTCATTTAGATGACACCTTAAGGAGAGTTTATGTTCATTTGAACCATTTTGTCCAAGTTTTGCACTTTGTGTTCTACTAAATTGCAAAGTAATTCTTCACCAGTTTGACATTGTTCAGAGGATTTCACTGCATGTTTATCAAATCTGACACATTGTGGTGCAGCACCGTAGCATCTACTGTGTACTGTAAGTCGTGTCAATCACATGATAAACAGTACATTGCGTTTTGGTGTTTGGATTGGCCTACATCTCCCCAGAGGTTAGGAGTGCCCCCCCCGATGGTCTGATGGTCATCAGAATGTGGCAAAATGGCAGCAGAAAATAGAGTAGCATGGACCCCTGTGGGGATATTGGACAATGAGACCCAAACTGAAGGGGACAGCTGAGCCAAGTTGCATGTCTGGCACATCAAGGGAGTGAATCCCTTTGGTTCCATCTCAAATTCTATTTTCACATGGATGGATTTCACTCTCTCTCCTTTGTGACCGTCGTTGCGTAGGATTAAGGAAAGTCAAATTACAGTTCAGCCTCAGAAATAAACAAGTTCAATCAAGTCCCAAACATCCCCCACCTCAAATTAATAACGCATGATGCTCAGTTTCTGTTTCGCAATAATGACTATAAGACAATAAGCTTAGACAATATGCTCAACATGAAGGTTTTATTCACAACATCTGTATATTTTGTTTGCCTTCCTGCAGAGAAGCACGTTAACCATCAACTGCACTTTATTGAAGGCAAACAGAAGATGAGAACCACAGGCCGGACAGTTTGTCTTTAATAAGACTTAAGAGATACTCCCAATGACCTTTTAATGCACATCAAAATATATTTATAGCATTTACACGTACTGGAATTTCAAATACACACAAGTCTGTGGAATCTCAATGCAAATGAGAGAAAACTGACACATGCTTGTACGTGTGGAAGAAAATAGCAGTTAACCGTTAAATGTTGGAAATAGGGACGCACCAATATGGAAATTCTAGGCCGATAATGATATCAATATTCTTAAAATGTTGTTTTTGTTGCTTTTTATTCCCCTTTTTTGTGTCAAGGAAACAGAGAAATCCTCTTTATTAAGCCTCATGTCATGGAGTCGTGGTGCAAATAAGCTGCGGCCGTGCAGGACAGCGCATGTACCCGCAAAATTAATAACACACAACAGATTAATATCGGCCGAGTCAACAACATGCATATGGGCCGATAACGATGTTGAGCCCATAAATCGGTGCATCCCTAGTTGCAACACATGTGATTTGACCTTACATTTATCCCTTCTGTGTCAAGCTTACACACATTACCACATCCAGTTCTGAGGACAAGCCGATACAGTTCAACGTAAACATCTCCCAATCTCTTAACGCATTTTTCAGTTTGCCCTTACAAAAACAGTTAATGGGTAACTTCACACACACCTGGATGTGTAATATCTGTGTACACAGAGCAGAGCAGCATGAAAGACTCCCTTTATTCCAGAGACACGTCCCTGCTTTGTCCGGCACACACATTTCATTTACATTATTCACATAAAACTGTACCCGGTTGTTAAATAACTAAATGTAAAAACACAGAAAGCGAACACATTCTGCAGCAGTGATTGCTCGGCCATACTGTAAATATACAGAGGATGTTCCTGTCAAGTAGTACTAAGGTGCGTGGAATCACCGCCGTGAAGATCCTTGCGCCTGTGTTGTCACATGGTAGCGTGCGGCGACACTTTTCGTTCTGTTATGCGTTTTTCTTGTGTCTTGATGCTGATTTGCAGATTTGCTTCTTCTTCTGTCTTCGTCCCTCGGCCCTTCGCCTTCAGCGAGAAGTTTGTTTGGTTTTTTCAGGGCCTAGAAAGCAGTTGATGATTGGTAGAGGTCACAGGGCCGTGCTCTGTCAGAGAGGTGTCTCCCCGCGTGAACACTGGCTGGACCTAATGCGACGACCCTTTCAACGCTGCCACGTGTCACAGGACCTCTGGTGAGAAGAAGTTAAGGGTCATAAGTAAAGGCATTCATTGATATGAGGCATTAATAAGCACATGACAGCAGCCATAATGATGTCGAACATGTCTGAGCTGAAATAAGGGTCACACACGGTGACCTGACTAGCAACACAGACTTTAAACCTCTGACCTGGTGACAATACTGAATGCCCCAGTATGCTTGGGAAGACATAAACCCATAAAGTTTTATTGGATTGGTTATGGGGTGGAATGAAAAGGAGGACATACGTCACGGGACATACCCCGGTAGGACTTTTACAGTCAAAATCAAAGCAGTGCGATAAACTGGTCAGTGATTGTTGTAACGCCGAGCACTTGATTGACAACAGCAGATGCGAGGCTAAGCAGGGCCGCATTCGCGAGTATAAACATTCATATAAGCCCTTAAAATAAATTAACATATTAAATTACCTTTTAACATTTGATTAGTCTCACATGCATTAATAATCTCCACCGCAGCGCTCATCATAAAATATTCCGCCTGCTCCAAGGCGTGTCGGGTGTCCAGATTTATGACTAAAAGGTTAGAGACGCTAGAATGTTCACCTTTTGTGTGGCTGAAATAACAACAACAAGGGGCCACCATGGCGCAGTGAAGTCAATGATATGTTCATTTAAACTGTTGGGGGCTAACAAAGCTAATCAGGATCTGTTTGCTTTACATAGGACTTATGATGAGTGGCTTGTCTTCGGGGTAGCAGGTGAGCGGTAAGATTTAGCACGGAGGGAGAGACCATGTGGGGTAGAGGTGCTGCTCACGTCACCTGAGGGAGGGGTGATCAGGGGGCATAATTTCACAGAGTCTTATTTCTAACCCCTGGCAGGGAAGGACTTGTGGATAGGGTCTCTTCACCTCCTCCGCCATTCTAGGAATTCCACACCGGGTGATGGCCCAAGTCAAGGGGGCTGCTGCATAAAAGCTGTCATCAGGATAAAGATACCCTATTCCTGTGTGCCCTCACCCTACACTCTTTCTTCCATACTCCATCTTGGGAGCATTACCGGAGCCTGCGCCACATCAGACTCACCCCAGGGGGTACTCACCCACACCAGGGTGATGACCTGCACATTAGAGGAGGTATGAGCTCAGCATGAGCTCAGTTTTGTCGAGTCTCCGTGCCAAAAACAACAGCACTCACCAATGATGCCATGTACTGCAGTCATTGTAGAGTAATATGAATTCTGTCTAGTGCATTCTGTCCGTGTGTCATTTCTGTTGATGGTGACGAGACGTTTACGCCGCCCGGCCGCTGTTGCATTTTGACTCGGTGCTGGATTTGGCTTGTACTATTGATAAATACTGATAGATTGGAGCAACAAATGATAATCAATTTATCTGCTGTTTTATCTGTTCAACATATGGTTTTGGGCTTCAGCTTACGCCAGTTTTGTAAAACACAAAAAATGGATGCTCCAAAACCTTGATTAACCTTTTAAGCTCTAAAATTTCCACCATTGGTGCCATCTTGGTATGTTTTAATTAAATATCTTAAATCACAAATTTTCCAAAGATATATCAGGATGCACCTTGAAATTGGAAATCTGTATAAAGTGACACCCAACACATCTAGAATAAAGACTAATCTAAGGGTTAAAGTGTACCCAATCACAACAATGGTGAAGATGTCATTAGTACACAGTAAGTAAACATGTTCAAGTGATTCTTTGTTCACTTTGTACCTGCAACATGCTGGGGCTTTATGGGACCTGCTTTTTTCATAAATGACTCCTCACTTTCAAAAGCCAGGATCGGCTCGGTGGCCATGCTGGTTTCAGATTTGTCCCGCGCTCCGTTGGTGGTGTTGCCGTGCTTGGCCAGCTGGAGGATGTCTTCAATGTTTGCATCCTCCTCCTTGGTGGACAGACCGTTTTCATGTCTATTCTGAACACCGTTGACCACTTGGGAGCTGAGGAGGGGGAGAAAGAGCAGAAAACATGCGGAATGGGTGAAAGTGACTCATGAAAAGTCCATTGCATTACATCATAGGTCGTTACAACTTTTCAAACTGTAGCCCACGGAGCACGCAGAGAGTAAGCAGTTCAAGACACCAAACCATTGCCACACAAGCTTTTATTGTGAGTCTGAACTGCTGCTTGTGTTTTCCTTCCGAGGTTTAAAGGCATACACATCTCCTGCAGACTTGATTGGTGTTCAACTCCTGCTGGGTTCTCTGCTAGACAAAATCTGCACTGTTCACGGTGGTCTGGCTTCAATAAAAGCACAAGGAAACTTAGAGATCAAAGAACATCCGCTTCAGTGATACCTTTCTTTCATATTGCTCTGTCCGTTTTCTGTCTTGCTGTTGGACAGGTTGACCTCTAGATTCGGCTGGTAGTCGGCAGATGCTGCGGACAACAAAGAAAGTATGCGTCATTAAACCATGACATGAACACGTTTGCGTACACACACACGCTCACTGTCCCATCCTTTCCTCCTTGATCAGCTACAGTGTGGCGACTTTGATTATCGCCCTTAAGCTGAGTCAGATGGGTATCCTTCCTGTGTATTTCAGATCCTTCCCCCTCAGCTCTGTCAGCTGCTTGGGGACAGGGCCGAGGTTCAAATTGCTGTCCACACCCCCGACTAGAATAATTGAGTCACATCCGCCAGGGGTCTGACCGAATCAGTGGCTGTCTAATGTCTTCCTGCAGAGAGGAACTTGGCCTCTGATACTGTACTGCATGTCTCAGATCATATTGACCATCTTCATCTCCGCGTGATGCGGAAGCGGGAAGGAAGAGGTGGGGGTGCGATGAATCAAAAAAACTTTTGAAGTAAGAGCAGATATGGGCTAGAGTGATATCACAGAGGACCTTATGATATTCTTGTTTGATTCATTTATTTATGAACTGCAACAGTCCATTGCCAAGGGCCCAGTCCTCCTCTGTGGTCCTTCACTCCCTGGTCTTGGACAAAAAGCAAGCACAGCTGTTTCCCATTGCATTGACAATAAGGAGCCAAACTGCAGCTGTGCAGGATGTGAGGCAGAGATATAATCTGATAACACGTTTATACAAAACGTTTGCATGTAAAACTGGCTCCGATGGAACAAGGGCACAACAAATGCCTGTGACTGAGTTAATTATTGAACAGACACATTGGTAATCTCTGCTGGTTCATTTTTAAAAATCCTTTCTTAAAGAGGACAATAATGGAAGATTAGGCCAATCATTGCAAAAATTATTTGACTGAACACCCAGAGTGGCTATCATGATTTTGTTCCAACACTTGATGATGTATAGCACAAAGAGGACACAATCTGCTTACCTTTGCTGCTATCGGCCTCTTTTCCATTGACCTGTGTAGGAGGGGAGGACTTGGTTTCTTTCTGCGAAGGAGGAACATGATTCCAGTCATTCCAAAAGGATTGTTATGTTGGGGCTTATTGTTTCAATTCAAACTCAACACAAAATGTACCTTGTCCCCGCCATCTGTCTTGCGTGTCCGCTTCATGATCTCATCCAGACGCTGGAAAAATAGTAAAGAAAGGAATAAACACAAGAGGAAGCCACAAAAAAGTGTAAGCCTATTCCGGAGGTCTCAACGAGCCTGCAAATTTAGGTTGTAGCATGAATTGAAAGTGCAAACTGGATGTAAAACCTTCAAAGCCGAGTTCTATGTCATCATCAGTAATAAGGCAGAACATGAATTACCACATCATACATGTTTGGTTGCATAAGAATTCAGTTAAGCGTGGTAGGTTGAGCTCAGGGACATTAACAAGTTGTGGTTTCACATGGCTTCTCTTCGTCAGTGCACAAAAGTTTTCCTGTCTCTTGTATCTCATCGTTCGAGAGAATGACTAAGTTTGCATGAATTGAACAGAGGCTCTATTGTCTCCAGGTAGACATCTCCTAAATGGTGTAGCAGCAACTGTGTGTTCAGCTGGAACAGCAGCGTAGGATGGCTGAACGCTGATCGTAAACAG
>OMNV01007775.1:42041-57341 GCA_900303265.1 Brotula barbata | reverse complement strand
AGCGCTCGCTCGCTTCTCATTGCCCCTCCATCATATGTGGTTGACCTATTTCAGCAGCAAGCTGCAGAGGACTACAGGGAGCTGGGAGGGGTACAGGGCAAAATCACAGGCTGACACAAGTCCCCAGGTGATTGCAGGTGGGTGTGTGTGATTCCCTAATATAGCGACATCCCCCACACCCACCCACACCTCCAGACACACACATATCCACACACACCCAAGCGGCTTGCCCTCAATCCCACCAAGTGTTATTTCCTTTTAACACGTCCATTAACACAGGAGTGAAGTCTGGAAGTGTGCATGTGTATTTTTGTGTGTAGGCAAGTGGGTGTTTGTGTGTGCATTTCTTTTGTCTGTGTATTAGGGTCGAGACAAATAATTTCATTTACTGCGTCATCGCATTTTTTCCTTTGTGTTGTAATATCTGATATCGCAAACCAGGCTGTACTATTATACCATTAATAACACAGGATACATTTTGTGACAACATTGCGTAATAAGGTACCGTGTCCTTTCCATACGTCCGTCAGTCCATTAACACTTGATATTAAAATATTCGATGGTTTCATGACAAGTGGGCGTCTCTAAATATAACCGTAAACATGCAAACAGAACACATTGGAAAAAAAACAGTTTGGATGCATATGACGTATGTGAAATTGTGGAAGCGCTTGCGTGTTATAATGTGAATGCAAATGTCTCCCAATCGAGTCGAAGGACTGCCTCATTACCCTTTTAGATGATTGTATCAACGCAAGCCTCAAGCACATAAACAAACAATACCTGAGGCGCCTTACGTCTTGTTTATATAAACTTCTCTCTATCTGTCACGTTTGTCTGGTTTCAATTGTGTTTCTATCCTTAACATCGTGAGTCCTTTTTTTGCGTTTATTTGAGGTGACTCGTGAATATATTCTATCTGATACAAGGACATGTTGTTTACGTGTGTAGGTGTGTGGGCATGCCTTCATATGTCTTTCATCAGTGTTTATTATGCCATAGAGAGGCAGTATAATTACTGTATGTTTCCCAATTTGCCGATCTGTTATGGCATGCAAGCATGCATGGGAACGGAAAGAAGGCAGAGCTGCAATGTCAGCGAGGAGCAGCAGCATGGCTTAGCCAGGATAAGATCATCTAAGCTGGATTTGGTGTAGTGTATAGAAGCAAATGTGTATGTGATATCTTATCCGACATTGTCATTCCCTCTCCAAGCTGACATCACATCTGTGAAATGGATTTTATATGAAAAACAGCGTGTTTATCGGTACTCTTGAAGCCACTACATACCTGATATGTTGATTCAGCCAGAGGATAAGTCATTTTGTCGGTATCGGCTCCATGAAATGAAAAACTGCCTTTCCCGTAGAGTTACTCCTTAAATGATTTCTGAGGGTGGCACACAAAACCCCCCAAAACAAAATGTAGCTCCATCCTCGAGTCCAGAGATAGCAGGGAGCATATCCCCACAGCAACGAATCTAACATCTCCACCATAGTGTAATGTTAGCTTCTGCCTCCATACAGTATGTGAAACAAGCAATGTTTTGCAATTCATCTTGTATGTTTACAAAGCCCTTTGAGGCTTAATCATTGAATAAACATGGAGGTTACTGTAGTCGTATTCCACTGCAAGCGAATAGCACCACCTAAACATATATGTGCCAAGGAGGCAATTTGCAATGCAACGAGAGTGCTTATGCAGCCATTCCCACTTTTGTTATGTCAGAAAGAAAATGCTGCTCCACCCCCATCCCACCTAAATGTCATGTGGCAAATTACAAGAGAAATATTCCAGATCACAACATTCACCTAGCTGATGTGAGGTAAGGCGCATTTTCACCTGCAAGGGTGAATCCCAGCGAGACATGGAGGTGTGATTGGGATTTTTAATTCACACAATCAGTTCTGTTTCTGTCTTACTTTGTTGGGAAATGCATATTATAATAATAATAATGCAAATGATAATTGAATATAGTGAAAATAAGACAGCAGTAAAATAATAGCAGTATATACAGTATACATATACAATATGTATATATAAAGTACAGTATATGTTGCTGAAGCAAGTGGGGTTATTGTGTGTGTGCACTACTGTACACTCACTGAACAGTTGATCATATAAGACATGTTCAGTCAAATATAAAACCCTGTCAATTTAACCTTTTGTGAAGTTAAAGATGTTCGCACGGAATAATGGAACAATACAATGGCTGGTCCACATGGTTACACCAGCTGTTTTTTAGTGAACTCACGTGTTTTCCTAGGTGTGCCCCACCCAGAGCCTTCTGCAGTAAGTAAAGAATTAACTTGTACAACAGTGGGCTTGTGTAACAGCATTACGATTTTAACAGCATTGAAGCCAAATCTAACATGGCCTCAAAGCAGCATAATAAATTGGTGGAAAAGTGGATAGAGTTTGTATTTTGTGTGTGTGTCTGTGTGCGTGTCTCTTCGTGCGTGTGCATGTAGTGCAGGATGTGTTTCTGTGTGTGTGTGTTGCACATGTCGTAGCCCTGAGGGGCAGATATGGAGTCATGTCTATTAGCTGGCTATTGCAGCCAGGGCCTTGCTTTTATTATCAGCAACATAGGATTCGTGTGTGTGTGTGTGTGCCTTTTAATATATCGTTTCCTGCTCTCTGTCTACAGATCCGGAGGCTAAGATTTATGATTCTACATTACCTCTGCCTTGTCACATTAATTCAGCCATCACACAGAGACCCACAAACACATGCAAACATCCCCATACACACATACACAAACCAAGAGTACATTAGGCCATACACCCATATGACAAGGGATACTCTCAGGGCACTGAGCCATATAGTAAATCCTCATCCTCACATTTCCTGTCATCTCATCTGAGGTAGATGGCCACAGGAACATATATTCAACTCAGCACCAAGCTTTTTAGCCTGCTAGTCGAGAGCCAGGGAACGTTCAGATAAGGGCGACTTCCTAAAGCAGTCTCTTGGTTTCACTCACAGTAATATGATTGAAAAGATGGAAAGAATAAGCTTTAGGAGTTTGATACGTGCACGTGTTTTGGTTAATGTGTGTGTGTGTGTGTGTGTGTGTGTGTGTGTGTGTGTGTGTGAAAGGTAAGCAGGTAGCCAGATTTACTGACAGACATGGAGAATAGACTGTACTCTGGGGACTGTCTCACACATTCTGACACACTTCCAGTGTTTTACTGTCCGTTAGATAAAGTGCTGCCAGGGATTTTTTTTTGTTAGGAGGGTTGAACATTTGAGTGTTTCAGGAGATGTCAGTGTGAGGTTGCGCGTGCAAGTGTGTGTATGAGTGTGTGTGTGTCCGTGTGTGTGTCTCCTGCATATTCACTTTTATAAAGTCAGGTGTTTTTTTTTTTGTATGGATAACAGCTCTCTATTAGGGACATTCACAACATGTTGTTGTTGTTGTTGTTGTTGTTTGGTCTGGCTGTTATTGTCATTGTTGATTCTTCTGTGCTGGTGTGCAGATTACTTGCAGAAAATATCTTGCCTTTGTGTAAGAGAATTGAGGGTTCAGGGTGCAGACGCTGAATAGACTCAAAGAAGTCTGTAAGACGGCTGAAAAGAATTCAATTTTATGTGTGTGTGTGTGTGTGTGTGTGTGTTAGTGAATATGTAATTCTGCCTCTGTTGTTGTCAGTGGAGTCTTACAGAAGTGGAACCAGTATTTAAATCTTTTACTTTAATAAAACTGTTTATATCCACAATGAAATAAGAAATCCATAAATTGTAAAAGTTCTGCAAAGTTTTGGCGAAATAAAGCCCAGGCAGCAAAATGGACTCATTGTGCAGAATGTTTGCTCTCACAGTTTTACATTACTGTAGCATTAGGCGGTGATCACAAAGCAGCACCAACAACTGAAAGAGAACACAGAAAAAAACCCCCACCTAAAAATAAGTCTTATTTTCCAGCCACAAGTAGCAATGCATATCAAAGCAGTAGAGTAGAGCCTCACAAGGCAAAGTTTTGTGCCAGGCATGTTGAAATTCAAATGAAATTCAGTGATGGCTGACGCTCCGAGTTGCGCCTTTCAATTTCTTTCAGCTCCAAATATCATTATGGGTTTTTGCACCCAGTAATCTCAGATGCTAGTGATGAGCAGAGGAAAATCTTGTGTTGACAGGCTTAACCTTTAAGATGTATTTTAATATATCTAGTGAGTCCATACTGTATATAATTTATGCATCTCTTTTCATTCAACTCAGAACATGAATTGGTTGTCATTAATTTTCATTGATGTGTAGCAAACTTCAAGCGGTTGTCGTGAACGCAGAAGAAGAAAGGGTAACCTGGGACCTGGACTTGATGTATCAAATGTTAATTTTCACATCTTGCTCGTCTCTTCTCACTCAGCGTGGCAAATATCAACTGTGCTGACGAGCCACTTTTGATCATTTTTTTTACCTTAGAATGACATTTTGGAGCGGATGTATGCCTTCCGACTTTCACTATTTACTATTAGTTTGTCCTGTTGGTGCAATAGGTTATGTCGAAGTATTTTTTCATGATCATAGCATGATCCTTGTCTTATGATTTGCATTCTACACTTTTGGCCTTTCACCGGTGGCAGAATGGGGCTGCCCGCTGTTCTGCACCAATTAGCCAAAGTCGAGACACTTCATCATGCTACAGGGCACAGTGAGGGGTCAAAGAGTGTGACATGTCTCCCCTGACAAGAACCACTCCACTCCATGGCCCGTTGGGCAATGTGCGGTAGGGTGTTGGCCCTGTCTGGCATGGGGCACCCAGGGGTATGACATGTGATGAGCGAGCAGACGGACAACATCTTTGTGCTAAAAGGACTGGTTGTAGAGTGAAGGGAAGTCAAGCAAGGGCGTTTGTGTATGCAATGCCCGCAATTACTTTGAAACTGTGTTAAAGTGTTAGCGGGTCAGTGAATGTGTGTGGGCAAGCACAAGGGCATGACACACATTCATATTGACACCTGCCGTTGAGGCCATGAAGCATAAAGACTGCAAAACTGCATCAAATTAATTGGGTTTTGAAGCATTGCTGCACCACTTAGGTGGTATCTCTCCCCCAAACTCCTCCCCCCCTGCCACCCCCACTGGCACCACCACCACCACCACTCTGCTTTTACTCACCGCTTCTCTCTTGTCTCTCCCTTGGACGCTCTCTCACCCCACTCAGAGAGCGATGTCTATGCCGTACCACACCACACCGTAAATTAGTCCCGGGTGGTGACATGGTGCTTGCTGGGTAATTTGGACAATGGGGCGTTTGACAGCTCACCCATCACAGCTACAGTGCCCCGGGGAGTCACTACTCCTCCTGAGCTTTTCTGTCTCTCCTCCTCGTACTCTCTACTCCTCCCTCGGTGCTGATGGAGTGACTCTCTAAGTAGCAGCATCATTCTCCAATCAACCACCAAAATGGCTTTTCATCCAGGAGGGAGCAGTGGGGGGGCAGGAGAGAGACTGGGAACATACAGCACGGGGAAAATGGTGCAAAACCATAACTGATGGAGAGCGAGCAGAAAATGCAGGCGCGATGCTGTAAAAAACTGTGAGATCTCAGCAGGAGTGGAGAGGAAAGCAGATTTAGTTTCCATTTTCACACACTGACATTAGCTGAGACGATGGGTGTCTAGTTTTCATATCTACTCTGCAAGCATACAATAAACACAATCAAAACCCAAACTAACAAGAAAACACTTTTTACATATCTGCAAATGATAAATGGTTCGTGTGCACCAAAGCATGGTGACATTCAGTGACCTGAGATGAAATGCCAACATCAGTCTTTAAACATGTTTTTAGTACCATGGTTTTCCTTCATGACCTTTCCTTTGCAATTACTATATGTCAGTTTCCATGGCACCCTGGCATTTCTTCATTTCAGCAGAGTTCATGTCAACACGCTGCTTATGTGTTTTACCAGTTGGAAAGTGTTGATTTCAGCCCTCTTGTCTCTCTCTCTCTCTCTCTCTCTCTCTCTCTCTCTCTCTCTCTGTCTCTCTCTCTCTGTCTCTGTGTCTCTGTCTCTCTCTGTCTCTGTCTCTCTCTACTATTTTCTGAAGACCCATTATAACCAATTCTTTGAATGGCCGTCCTTGGTCTTTGACTGTCACTGAGTGAAGAGCGTCTATGCTCTCACTACTTGTCAATAATCGCTCTTCATCGACCTTGCCGTTGCTGGAGCTGCGGTGTGACTGGACAGACAGTGGCCAAAGCGTAGCATGACCCTGGCATCAACCAGCTGCCCCCTGCCAGAGTACGGCCGGAGAGCACCGAGTGAAGGTCACAGCGAAGAACCAAAGAGAACGTGTAAACAACCCAAAACAGAAAGAGATGAAAGTTGCTGTGCACAGAGGGGAAGAGTAGAAATGAAGTGGTATTTTACTCTGAAAGTGGTTACATGACCTGATTGTTTTCAATATGTTTTCTGGATCCTATCTGACTCCCTTCGGCTCACATTATAACCTCAATGCATCAGTACAGCGGGGCAGAAACGGGGGGGCTGTTTACTTCCTCGGTGTCCATTTCATCCATGTCCATACATTCTAAATGCTTATCTCCAGCCTCACTCCGTGGTACTTATACTGTAGTTTACTGCATTGGGCTAAATCAATTTGGACAGATTCATTTTTCCAATTACATCACTTAGTCCAATAAAGATAAGACCCATGAATTGGACTGCTCCACAATGCCCCGATTGAATTATTCATTTTGGCTTATTTGGCTTTAGTCTTGGTTCTCCCCAGGATTTTGTGGCGTTGGCCTGTAATGGAATGTCTCAGAGCTCAGAGCTGTGAGGTTGGCGACAGAGCCACCCGTCTTTCAACTTTGGAGAATGTTTGTGTAACTTCCTTTTGTTGACTTCTGCTGCTCTTGTAGGTTATGCGATGGCAGGAGCGCCTGAAGATGAAATATGGTGTGCTAAGTACACATCAGCACCGGGGCCCAGATAGGACAAGGCAAAGGAGAGGTTACTGGCCCCTAACACTGATCAATAAATACCTGCCGCAGCCATGCGTTGGATGGGGCCCTGCAGACAAACTGTGTAGACACATTAGTGTATATAATGCACCGAGCTGGAAAGAAACAACGGAGTGCAAGAAAGTCTGCTCTCCTCTGCCTTTTTTTTTTCATGTGAACCCTTGAAAGGCCTTTGCTTTTAGAACTATAGCCATACATATTGATTTGAGCCAGCGGCATGTTTAGGTCTTTACTTAATCCAATACTAACAAGTATTGACTAAAGAAAGTCTTTACCATTGATTTATGTTCACTCAATATAATGGGGAGGTGTGCTCAGAGCACATTTAGAGGTAAATCTGATTGACAGTCTATTTATCCTGCTTCAGTTGACATGACAGCTGAGTGGTTTATTATTCTGCTTGACCACTCAGCTGTAAACCACCTCATGTCCTTCCCCGCCGCGGCGTAGCAAAACATCGCTCAGTAATACTCCCCGTTGTCCATCCCACCAATCTCTCTCTGCCTTATCTGGAAAAGGGGATGCACGGAGTATATGATGAGAGAAAAGTGAACGGGAGGTAGGCAAGAGGGAATGGGATGGGGGGGAGAGTGAAGCGGACAAATGGGAATGAACCAGTGGAATGAAGAGGAGGAAGATTTATGCCAGCGCTCATCCGTGTTCATGCTTGACTCTCTCCTGATGGAAGGGAAACATTGGCCCCATTGATACAGTGCTTTCCAAGGGACAATAACTCTGCAGGAGTACAGCTAGAATAGAGAGAGCTTATCTTGCACAATGGTGTCAGAGCTCACCATTGCAAAGCAGTTATCGCACACACACACACACACACGATACTATGTCATATGAAATACAGTGCTACATATATCCCACGCAGACGTACAGTGTGCAGGGAGACAGATGGTAATCCAGTGTATACAGTATATGTAAAGTTCACCCTGAATGTCTGAATGTGGAACTATTGGTGCCATTTTCTACCTTGCCTGCCCATAGGGCTGGATAATACGGCCGTCGATTCAGTGGCTGCATTCAGAGTAAGGCACAAACATGACATTTTTACAGTGCATTAGCACCCTGTTGAATTCAAGAAATGTTGCATTAAAATGAATAATTATGACTCAATAATGGAATGACTAAAAAGAAAAAGACATACAATTTGAGTCAATACCTGAGTGATGATGTCTCAGCTAGTCAAGGACAAGGCTTTTTTTTGACGACACTTTTTAACACTTATATATTTCTTAGAAAATATACAGTGAGACTCAGGTGGTGAATGTGTTGGGATTGAGAAATATGTACAAATGTATCAAATATAACATGAAAATTTGATTTTACTGTAAAGCCCTACCTGTCTACTTCCTACCTTTCCTTCTTTCCTTCCTTACTTTTCTTACAACAAACATTATCGAAGGAGACCTAGTCTGGTTTGCAAATATTACTAAAATTGACCTCTGAACTACTGTTGGATGTCAAACTTTTGTAATTTTCTCAACTAAATTCGAGTTAAGTTCAGTATTTTATTCCTTTAGATCAGGTGGTACAAATTTTTGGGGGTTGGTGTTATAGTTACGTTATCAATTCTGAATCTTTAAATGGATCTTCCTTCGGTTATGTTTTTGGATAATTTCAGTATCTTTGTTATGCAGCCACCTTTATCTTTATTCCCCTGCTGCTGAATGAGGCATAGCCACGATTTTAAGGAGCTGCATGCTGTACTCTGGCGCCTGTCCCACTGGGAAGACCGTTTGGCCATTATCAAACCATCCTGCTTGAGGATCACAGGAGCATATGGAGGAAACAAAATGTCTCCCAGTGTTTTATGAAGCCAGAGAGCAACAGAGTGTGGAAGCGGACGGTCAGCATTGCTGTTTTTCCCTCTTTTCTTTTTCTAACTTAAGCGAGTTCTCTGCTCACTCACCTTCACTCACTCAAAGCGGCAACGCGATGCTGTGTCGTCAACAATGCACAGACGCAACAAGAATAATGGTAATGGTCAGAAAAAAAAAATCTTAGCATTCAGTTTTGGGAACAGATCGGTCAGATCTCCCAAAATGGAACCGGACCTCTAACCGATCCTAGTCAGGACTGTTGCCGTTTATTTTTTTTAACTCCATTTTTCTGATGTAAGCAGTGTCTGAAAGTTAAAAGTGGTGCAAAACTTGTGTCTCGTGAGTGTGATTCTTCTGTTTGCTGAGCATATTTGGAGCAGACTGCGAGCTTGTCCCATAGCAGATGGCCAGATCCTGCACTGTGGTTTCCATTGTCTCCCTGCTTATGTCAGTAGAATTCATCAGGCTGTTGCTTGTGCTAAAGTGCAGTCTGTTTACTGACAGATGCTTGTAAAATCAGCTAATTGTCGATCGATGGAGTATTTGCCATCATGTTCACATATAATGCACATGACGTTTGGCTCTTTTTTCATATTAATGTGGGTTATTCCATTATTCCATCCACAGCATTGAGCCAATGTCACAGAAAATACCTTTATACAAAATATAGAATGCTGCAAAAGTTCCCACCGACTTACTCACTGTCATTTCCAGTAATCCGTGACAATACTTCAGTCTAACACCAGCGATTGGGGTCAACATGGTGGATAAATATATAATAATCTCACGCAAAGGATGTTTTTGTTCACCGTAGAGCCACATGGTAACATTTACTGAAACCTGATAGGTTAGGACTTGGTAAATTGCCCGAGTAAAATTGCCTGAGCATTTGTTTTAGATTTCATGCATGCAGGGGCTTGTCCATAATCTGGATTTTTAATGTGCTATGGATGGCCTTTCATCAACTTTCACTGTTCTCAGCACAATAGAAAGAATGTCACTAAGGTATTGACGGTCAGCTGCCGGTGGTATCCACATTCAGCAGAGATAACGGCTTTAGCAGTAATTATCTCAAGGTGTAGTTGAACTTTATCTGTGGACAGTGCTTCATGTGGTCATTCTACCTGTTTTGTTGTGTATTTTTCGTCCACCCACGGGTTCAATGTTTTTGCAGTAATGTTGCAGACCAGATTTGAAACTCAAATATTCAATTTCAGTCTTAATATATTCACTCTCACTGCTTACAGTTTGAATTGCATAAACTCACTCCAATTACCGAAGAAAGTACATTTTGAATAAAAGAGCAGCTAGAACATATTTCATTAAATCTTAAGTCTTTATATGAATCGTCTGATAAAGATCAAGCCACAGATTTACAAAGGCTTGTAGAAAATACACATTATGTACAAAAGAGAGGGGTCGTATGCTTTATATATTAATGCAAATAATAAAGGAATCTATTCGTGCTAAATACAAGTGGAAAAATGACAAATTCTTTCATCTGGGGAAGTATGGTAATATATTCTGTGTTTGTTTACAATCTGCAAGACTATTGAATTAGTGATGCATAAATTTTAATTCTATGATGTGGAAGATTCTGCTACCTAAACCTCTGAACTACTTTAGGCACCGTGTTGTGTAGTCGCCATTCTGTTTCATTGGAGAGGAAGAGGGGGATGGGTGTGTGAGCGAAGCCGGGAGTGTTGGGTGATTGGTAAAAGTCCGGGTCTTTCATTTTGTCACATGTTTTCTCCTTTTTTTTCCCATTTCTGGGCACATTTTTCACTGGAGGGCTAGTTCTATTCTCTTGAATTTATTATTTCTGGCGCTGAGAAAGTTGATGAATTCAAACATCTGCAAGTGACTTTGTGTGTGCCGTCGTATACTAATGCATGTGTGAGTGTATGTGTGCGAGTATGAGTGTGCATTTCTGCGTGTCAGAGAGCCACACTTTCATGGCTGCGTCAGATCTCTTTGCCTCACAGTTCGACAGAGCAAGGGAGCTAGGAGGGAGGGAGAGAGAGAGAGAGAGAGAGATGGAGAGATAATGGGAATGGTGGGTGAAAGAAGGCTAACACAATCTTTAATGAGTTTCCTTAGCTCCCTTTGCTGCTTTCTGGGTCAGGGTCCCTGGCTGAGAATGTGGGTGGACTGAGGACTATGGGGCATAAAAGAACCGACTACACCAAGGTCTGCTGGAAGATACTTCTACATTAATGTGTCATCACCAACGTACAAGAGGAAGTGAAAATCTCTGCAGCATTTATTTGAACATTTACTTCACAATTAACAAACAGAAAAAGCCAAAATGTCGTTTTTAATTATTCCTAAACATCTTGGCTACGTTTTCACCTCCAGGTTCAGGCAATCCAATTCTGATTTATTGCTCACATGTGGCACAGATCAGATCGGCCTAATGACACCATAACCAGGGGAAAAAAAGCTCATGGAACCCGATATTTTCAGAACGGTTTTAGACAACATTCAGATGTGGAAATAAATCCGATATGATTCACATTTCCCCCACTGCGACTCTCGTGTAACCACACAGATGGGATATTTCAGTTCATCATGATCACATGTGACTGCGGTCACATTTGAATGATTGTTGATTACATGCAACTCGTACTCAGTACGGAAGACGCAACAGGCCAGTGTAGCAACGCAGAGGTCGCATGCCTCATAAACCTGTGGGGCGAACAAACAACGCAGGCCAAAATCAAAGGCATGCATCACAACAGGGCCATTTTTGAGGTTGTGACCAGAATGGCAGAGTACGGGTTCAAATGAGGGAAAGAAGCCCGTAACATCAAAATCGCATAACATGTCCAATATGACCAAATGAGGTCATTCTCGGTGATCGACACAGCTGCCAACCTTCGGAAATGCTTGATGACTTTAATTCTGCTTTGGTGATTCAATTCTGGCATCAACACATGAATCAGTTATGGGACACTGCCAGAAGTAGATGTAAACAAGAGGTCGAAAAAAATCTGCATGGAGGTGTAGCACAACAATGGGAACCGCGCATCAAGACCTGCGGGTTGAACAGGTCTTGTTCCTCCGCTTCGTTGCGTACGCAGAAACACAGATAGACACCTGTTTGGAAAGGTGTTCACTCAGGGCTTTACTGCAGATTAAAAGCCAAAGAAAGAGATGAGCCAGGTTTATCTTATTTTGATGAAATGCAGCCACATGCCTGGTCGCACACATACTGAAACGGCAAACGGCAGCATCACACAGCCCCACACTCCCTCAAACTGACACACACACACACGCACACGCACGCCCATGGGGAGGATGACTCTGGGTCATTTTCTGATGGAGTCCACCCAACTTTTTATATCCTGGCGATCAACTCTGATCTGTGGCAGGTATGGGAGGAGAGGTAATGTTAGTGAGACGTCACAGGAGAGATCTACTCAGCCAAGACAGTCTGTTAGTGCTCCCACGGCGTCAAGGAGCAACCTCTGTCAGACAGCCGGGCTCCAGCGTGTCCACACAGGACAGGCAGGCAGGCAGGCGGGCGATGGAAGGACATGAAGAATTACTGATGAATTGATAAACTCTTTGTCTGCCTCACTGTTTGTGTCCTCCTGTGCTCTCTCCCCGTCTGCCTGCTCGGCTCCGTTTAGTTGTCTCAATCTACACCCTCCTGGCTGGCTTACTCCCTCTTTCTTCTCTCTCACCTTCTGTTTCCTACTATATCTCTGTCTCTATTACTCTGGCTTCTTTCTTCTCCACTTGTGAATAATTGATGTCTGCCGGTTCGATGGCAAGAGTAGAACAGTTCTGGAGGTGACGAATGGGGTGGCGAGTGGGCTTCATCCTCCTCTCTTCAAAGAGCTGGAGAGTTAGCCATGCTTGCTTTGTGAGTGTGTATGCCCATACATTTGTGTTCTTGTGATATTTTGTGCAACTCTGAATACTTCTTTGCTTGTGTGCAAGAGCATTTTGGGGCACATGTACATGCAGTTGTGTATGCATGCGTATGTGTGTGTGTGATTTAAGACTGGGAGATGAAAGGGAGTTGTAATTACAGGGAAGCGTATCTGTCTACTGCAGAAGTATCCGAGGAATGGCACAAAGTGGGCGAAAAGCCTGCAGTCATTAGATCTCGTGTGTGTGAGTGTGTGTGCGTGTCAATATTTGTGTTGGTGTGTGTTTGTGAGCGAGAAGGAGAGAGACATATGCAGAGAGTAAGAGAGAACATGGCTAACCGAGAGGTCAGTTTATAACTTGGGCTCCTCAGAGTCCACCTCTGAACCCCGCGTCTCATAATTGGCTCTGCCTCCCTCTCCTCTCTCAGCAGTAGCTGCTTGTGGTTAGACCAAGCAAAGCCCATTTTCTGTAAATCCATCCTGCTTTACTGCCTGAGAGGAATCCCAGAATTTCCTGAGCTCTAAAATACACTTGTGTAAACATTCCAAAATATCAAATGATAGGGATTTCACTCTGTGCTATGTGAATGCATAATCCCATGCAAAGATCTTGGTTATAATACACTGTCCCTCTGTCTCTTGACTCCCCGCCCCCCCCCGCATGTCTTCATCTCCTCTTTTTCTCACAGTTGAAGATGACTTCTTGGGCCTGGGCGAGCTGCCGGAAACATTCCCCTCCGACCCTCCGGAGCCGCTGCCCGTGTTCCTGATGGAGCCGGAGGAGGCCTACATCGTCAAGAACAAACCGGTCAACCTGTACTGCAAAGCCACCCCCGCCACCCAGATCTACTTCAAGTGCAACAGCGAGTGGGTACACCAGAAGGAGCACACAGTGGAGGAGCGGGTTGATGAGAACTCAGGTCAGAAGGTTTATTAACTTTACACATCTGCACAAATGCACGTACAGTATATGAATGTAGAGTATTCTCCCTGAATTGGACCAAGATCTATCACATAAAGAAACATAGCTGCCTGGCTGCATAAGCTTTTGTCAACAGTTGCTATACAAGAGGAACTAGAGGATTAAATACTATATCCACCAGGACACAACATGTTGAATCACAAAGCATTCCTGCTCTTCACCCTAACACCCTAAATACTACTTCTGATTACGCTCATCAGTGTAAACAAACATGGTAATTGTATTTTACTCATGCTAAGAAAGTGAAAGAAAAAGGAGTGCCAGCCATCTGGTATGTGTGTGTTTACAGTTAATATCGACTACAAACATGGCCACACACACACACACACACACACACACACACTCACACACACAGGGTGACACGTGCACTGCTTTGTATCCCGCCGCTATGCTGTTGTGCAGTTCCACTCATCTTTCCACTGTCATGTGAGACGAAATGAATCGGCTCTCTCTTGGAAAAAGGTAATTTAGGATCATGAATTATTCAAGAAAGACTTCCACAACAAGATAAACACACATAGATGCACTTATGACAGATTTAGCGCAGGCCCAACTTGTTGACACACATCAGCAAAATGCTGAGCAGTGTCACCGGATTTTTTTCATTATGCGTCATTACAAAGACCCATGTCTCTCATTTTGCCTCTCTGCTCTGCGAGAGCATGAATCTATTTGTTTCCAATTTCTTTCTAAGCCTGTTTTCATGGAGAACTCCCTCATTGCCTGCCATTATAACTTGTGTTATGCAAGCGTGTTCGCCTTTTTCCTGGCACAGATTAACTACAGATTAAGACTGAGTCACTTATTTAATCATTAGCTGTTATTAAACTGCCCATTATTTTGAAAACCAATTCATCTACAGAATGGCGCAGTCCATTTCTAATCTGTTTCTTACTGTATGAGACGTGGAGGAGATGGCAGATTCCCAATCCCAAACTATTTTTTATTAATTAGTAAGCATAATTTGGCCAATTTGATATTGATCAATCCAAATTATCCATCAGGACAAAATAAAGGCTACTCTGTATGTCTTATTAAAAGTATTTTGTACTAATTATATCAATTATATACGACTACTACTGCTATACACTAATTATATTTTATGCTATTTATGATCAATCAATCATAATTCATGTCTCTTTTTGGAGTGTCGACACACAATTTCATTTTTTTTAGGTTTTTATGTCAGATGTTCCCCATTCGCAGAGAAACAGTTCTTTTAAACTCTACCTGCTCTGACTTGTGCAGGATGGTGAGGTCATATTGCCAAATGATCGAATACCTGCATTTCTAATCAAGTAGTTATAGTTAAACATAATGAATAAATCATCAAAGATCTAATTGTCATAAAGAAAAAAGCACTTTGTGAGGACATCCCTCAGGTCTTCTCACACACCAGCACTGCCACTAGGATGGTTTGTGTGAGTGTGAGTGTGTGTGTGTGTGTGTGTGTGTGTGTGTGCGTGCGTGTGTTTGAGCATCCAAAGGCTTGAGTGAAGCTCCAGCAGGGTTGTTTTTTTTTCGTGGTAGAATTCAGGCCCTGAAGGCAGCACAACCATTACACACAACAACTCAGCAGTGAAGCACTGATTGGCTGTATTGAGCTGCTGTATTGGAAATCAAGTTTCTTTTG
>OMNV01007775.1:25916-42021 GCA_900303265.1 Brotula barbata | reverse complement strand
ATAAAGAAAAAAGCACTTTGTGAGGACATCCCTCAGGTCTTCTCACACACCAGCACTGCCACTAGGATGGTTTGTGTGAGTGCGTGCGTGCGTGCGTGCGTGCGTGCGTGCGTGCGTGCGTGCGTGCGTGCGTGCGTGCGTGCGTGCGTGCGTGTGTTTGAGCATCCAAAGGCTTGAGTGAAGCTCCAGCAGGGTTGTTTTTTTTTCGTGGTAGAATTCAGGCCCTGAAGGCAGCACAACCATTACACACAACAACTCAGCAGTGAAGCACTGATTGGCTGTATTGAGCTGCTGTATTGGAAATCAAGTTTCTTTTGCCCGCCCCCCCCACTTCCTCCATTCCCCCCATTCCTTCATTCCTTCCATGTAATAGTCACTTCCCATCTACTCTTTTTATCCTCCTGTTATGCAACATGCATGTCCACGCGCTTGCTCAGATCTAGACAGATAATATGTGAGTATTAGCCGATGCAGGTTCAGAAATTTTCCAAAATTTCAAATGTCAAGCATTCTTTCTTATGAATCTTGGCAGGCAGAAATGTTAGAGATGGCAGCCAGCACACAGCACATAAAAAAGAAAGTGTTGCCTCAGAAGTTGACTTCCAAACAGCTTCCAAAAATCGTTTCATTTTGACCTAATGTACCGCATGAAGAATAGATGTGAAGATGTATTTGTGGTTTTGATTACCACAAAGAGGAGGTTAGATGGTAGCACCGGCTCCTGCTCTGTGTCAGAAGGCTTTCTGCTAAAAGCATCAACATGAAAAACAACCCACACATCATGCACATGCCCACTCTACTCCGATATATCCAGAGGCTATTTACTGCACACACATACACATACTCATTCATTTATGCACTTGGACCCTCCTCACATACCCACACTCACAACACCAGCACAGCCCACTGGTTATCTCTAGCCAAACCTCAACCCACTCCATCGCTCTTTCAGATTGACAGCAAAGGGACCCAGATATAAACTGGCCGGCCAGGTCAATACTGCCGATAGTACAGCCTGAAGAAATTTCATCTCGCTCTCTGAAAGTACGATGAAAAAGAGGTGATTGGTTGAAGAGAGGAAAAGAGAATAGAGCTGTGGCTGTGTGTGCACATGCGTGTGTTAGGTTTTGGGTATGTTTGGTGCCTGAAATGGAAAACCACAATTAGTATTAAAAAGTAAAATAACGTGAATTATTCTGTGTATAATTCGATCATCTTTAAGATCATCATACAATCATGTTCTTGTGATGATTTTCGTTTTGCTGTAATATTTGCCACAACAGAATGACATCAGCAGATTTTCAATTATTGGTTGTGTATGACTTAACTCAAGATTTTCTCTATTAAAAAGAAAACAAGGAAAACAAAGAAAGTGTTATGAAGGTGCAGCTAACAGAGTCCAAGCACAGGTATTGATCGTGGCATTTCAAAGTGTTGTACTATACCATCTGCGGAGGGAAAGTTAAAGAGCAGCTGGGGAGCAATGTGGGACCATCAACCTTTGTGATCTGAATGAAGACCGGTCTAACTTGTAGCAGCGAGGGCGAAAGTCACATAGACGCCGTAGATTCAAAGCACCTTGTCAAAATGTTACCCGGTAATGCAGTACAAGACATAAAATGAAATGGCTGTGGAAGAAAAGCCAACATCTATCTCCTCTCCCAGAATAATTTAGCTTAAAATACTCATTATGCTCAGTATGTTTACTATATTTGATTACATCAGGATTTAACTGTTACTCTGACTGTTGCTATAAATTGATGTACAATCATCTCCAGTACAATGACTAACAGACGTGTTTTATGCTATTCTAATAAATTCACATAAACTTGTAATAACAGTCTTATAATTGCCACAAGCAATCTTCTCAAACAGCTGCTTTGCTTCCAGTCATAAGCCGGTTACAGTCAGTCATGTGTGCTCTTAAGCCATATTTTTTGCCCTGATTGCAGCATCGCTGTCACCTGAACGCCGCAGCGTTGACCCCTCATTCTCGAGGGCGGGTTATTGTCTTTTGCGAGCAGGAGCGCATTGATCTGAGCAAACGATTAGCAAATTAATTATAAGTAGGTGCAGCCAGTGTAATATACACTGGAGACAGCTTGTCACTCTCTCTGACTTATGAGTGAGGAGATCAAACAGGAGTTTGCTTCATCTCGCCTGATAATCAGGGTACTTACTCACTCCCTCCCTCCTCTACCTCTCCTCCTCCTGACCATTGCCTCCTCTTCCTGACGACTCCGATCGATAAAGCTAGCCGGCGCTAACGCTATGGTGCTCGACTAGCTCACTTTAATGACCACATTAATAATGAATCTTCTCCAACGAGGCGCCCTACTTCAGCCGGCTATTAATGGAACATATTGTAGTCTCATTTCTGCTGCTAATGGCCGCGTGGAGAAGGTGTGAAATAGTCCCTCACCACTGGCCCTGACATGGTCCACATTTGCTGTGCCCCACTTGATTGCAAATGAAGTGGAAGTTCCCCTCTGTTTAGTATTGTTGTTATCATCGTAATGCTGTATACAGAAAGCGGCTGGCTGAGCCACCGTATGAAGTCACTGGATGAGATCAGCGGGTTATTTCAGCGCTCTGCTCCTCTGCTGGAGTTATCCTTCTGATCTGTTTCAACTACAATGCGTCAGGAAAAGAGTTTAATCCCCCTTTAATATTGCGCATGAAGTCATGAATGACTCTGAAAGAAGATTTACAGTTAGAAGTCATCATCACTTCAGGGCAGCGTACAGCACAAAGGGTCTGTTCTTACAAAAGACCCCGACGACAGCTGTCAGATATTTCACCGCTGTCGAACTTCTTCAGAGACCGTCTGGAGCGCGGAGCGAAGAAATTAAGCGACTCTGGCACGTGTTCACAACCTCAGAGAAATCATATTTTCTTATTGTTTCCACTTATTGATTTTCTCTCTCCTACTTTGTGTGTGATGTTCTTCCAAGATCGCGTTCACCCTTGACATTCTCAAACAGCGGTATAATACACACTCGCACACACGCATATGGGCGTGTAGCTGCTCCTCTGCCTCTGCCTCAGCAGAGTGTAAATATTACATGAGAGCTAAGCTGGTGTGTAGGACGCCACTGTGCTTTGTGTCTGTGTCAGAACAAGAAGGTTGTGTGAATGCACTGAACCTGAAGTAAAATGGCGTGTATGTTTTAACCTTTTATTCCCTTTGCGTCTTTCATCAAATAAGATATGCAGGCGGTTACTGTCCTACTTTGGTAGTAGAGTACTCCCTGAATAATCCCCTGTATAAACTGTGGGGAGTGTTAGGCTACAGCGTTTAACACACTTCATTAGGATTAGACAAATTCACACCTTCGTATTTACTAAGACAATTACATCTAGATGTTTAATTCTAAGTAAGAATGTCATAATATGTCGTTTCTTTCCTGCCATTTTAGCAGATATGAATATATTTGTATTGCGATAACTCAAAAAACAGACTGCACATGACATATAAGTCTGAACGCCCACAGGCATCATTGTATGCATTCATGCATACGATATAACCTTTATAAAAAATTAACAGTGCAGGTTTTTGTTTTGTTTTTTACTTAAAATTAGGAACAAATGAGTAATGGTTAATGTAGTGAACTTAAGTTAATGAAGTTAATGAAGCTGCTACTATCAACAACCTTCTTGAATCTCCAGCTTAATATAAATGCAGATGGTATCAAAATATTGACATCATATAGATCGCAGAGATTCACTGATTGTCTCAAATTGATCCTCAGGTCATCAAGCAATGAATCACTGTGTAATGAATTTGGTTTTGGACACTGATTAGATTAACGATTCAATGACGTTTGGGCCGCTGATGAGTCAGTAACCTTTGACTGGCAGGGCTTAATGATGTCTCATCAACAATGTCTATCAGAATATGCGTTGGAGACAGAGAGAGAGTTGCAAAACATGACGGATCAACCATTCAAACTATTAAATGTGACGCTCTAGGAATCACTGTATTTATTCATCGGTGGCCCCACCAAGCTAATGGCATGGAGGAGACACAGCTGTGGCTAATCAAATTAATGACGGGGAAGATTTGATTAGGTTAAGCACTGATGGTCACTGCTCACGAGCGGCGCACAAAGTAAACGTATTAATTCACTTTATTATTTGCAGGTGTGCTCACTCTGTAATGATGCCGCACAAATGTGTCTGTGCTCGCGTATCACGGTTTACAACGCTAATTGGTCGCAGGACCCTTACGCCACCCTAATGATGGTCTGAGTAATGCGATTGAAATATTTCAGCAACTCGTCCCGGCGAGCTCGTGATTAGCCCCGAATCAGGAGTATTTATGAGCAAAAAGGAGATTCCCCGTCTTCCTGCTTTGAATACTCGTGGGTAAGTTTGCCTCTTGTGATTTGATAGACAGAGTAAAAACACTTTTTTGAAGAAATTCATGTTCTTGACAGTTTATAAACAACTCTGATTTCTGAAATATATATTCTTGCTCCACTACCACAGGGGAGAGTATCTGCAGTAAAATCTTAGTCATCCATCAATTAGCTATCTATACTGTTTATCCCCGTTTGTTGGGCTGGGGCGTATCCCAGCGGTCATTAGGGGAAATCAGGTCGCTAGTATATTGCAGGGACACGTAGACAAATAGAAACTATGGTTGATTTTTAGATACCAAATCACCTAAGCTGCATGTCTTTGGAGGTAAGAAGAGACCAGAGTACCTGGAGGAAACCCATGTAGACACAGGAAGTACATGCAAACTCCACACTGAAAGGACCATGGTCAGCCTGGGACGACTCAAACCCAGAACCTTCTCTCTGCGAGGCAACAGTGCGAACCACTGTGGCGTCTTTTTAGTCATATAAAAATAAATGAAGACACCATATAGATACATGTCATCAAACTCTCCTGTTCATGTAGGTCTTTAGAAACATTACTTGTTTGTTAGAGTTCAGACAAATATGGCAAAATTAGCTGGATGTCTAAAGGCCAAAGCCAGGCACAGAATGAGCACACAATGACGATAGTGTGCATAGGACAGAAAGCACCGCTCATTAAATCTCATATTGGATCGGCTTCAGCTGCAAGAGAAGACTCCCAGTTTCCACTCCTGTCAGCTAAGAACGTGAAAATGGAAGTACAGAGAGCATGTCATTACCAAAACTGAACGACTAAAAAAAGAGTGGAAAGGAAAAAAAAAACTGGTTTGTAATGTTGATGACAGGCGCTGAATTTGGGCTAAAGTACATGTATCTGTGGATGCATCCTGTCTGGTGGTAATGCTACAGGCTGCTGATGGCGGCGAATGTGTTGGAAATGTTTTCCAGCCACACAAAACGCCACTTAAATCCATGAAGCATAATTTGACTGTCATACTCTGCTTTAACGGGCTTGCTGACCAGGTACATGAGCATGACAGTTCCAGGAAAATAACATCAACTCACTTTTTCCCCCGTGGGCTGCACAGCCCCATATCTCAGCCTATGAGAACAGCACCTTTAAATGAGGTAGCACGGGATATTCACAGTGTGAGTCTGAAAAATTGGTGAGTGGAACTTTTGCAATAGTTTAGAATGAATGGTCCACTAAGACCCCGGTAAAATGTTTTCGACAGCACCATGAGTCAGTACTTGAAAGTCAAGCTATTCTGGAGCCCGTGTATTCCTGGGACCAGTTAAGAACTAGCAAAAATATCCCTGTCTTGACACTTTTTTTTCCCTATTTATTCTGATTTTATTCTTGAAAATTCACTTGCTTGAATAAGAGGTTCAGCAATAACAGATGCATTAAAATAGTTTTTTTTTTTAAGTTTTTTTTTATCTTTATTAATCTCAACCCCTAACCCGATCCATATGGATATGATTAACCCAACTGGATCCATATGTAGCGAGATAGAAATCAGTACCAGTATGTTTATGAGATACATAAGCACATTTTTTTGTCCATGGCTGTTTATTTGCTCCTGAGAAATTGATTAAAATGTCAATATCTTATCATGGGAAGAAATCCATACAGCCCCTCATATAGAAAGGGAAAACATGGAATATTCACACAGGAGGACAGCAGTGGGAGCTACTTTACAAGTGTGCTACCCTAGAGCTAAGAAATGACTACAACGGGGCTGTGTTCTTTATGCATCATAAGCAGCAATGGTGTGTAAGATTTATCAAGACTAAATCTATTTTCTTTGCAATCCGTGTAATACTTTTGAGGACATTGTTATGAACATCTGAAAGCCTCATAATGTTAAGAAACAGGTTTTACAATCACCCCCATTGTTTCAACGTTCGTCAAAATCGGTTCATCATTTTTGAGTAATCCTGTCCAAATTTCCATTCTGTGTTACCGCATCATCCCTCATCCTCGAATGACGTCATTCCATCACTAAATAAAGTGACGATGATGGAGTGATTATGAATCGTGAGCTGATGTAAGTAGGCGTTATCCTGCACCTTCATACCGACGAATGTTCCTCCGCACAGGCAGCCGGTTTACATATACAGACCTGCACGCACGCATGCCTACACAAATACATAGAAAGGCACACATTGTCGCAGAAGTTGAATCATTTCTGCGGGGGTAAGCGCTTGTTCTTCTGGGATGATTTGTTTGTTTGGGTTCTGGCAATCTGATGAGAGGTAATCAGAAGAGTTAGCAAACAGGATTGTGTTAGTCATGATGCTTAGAATCCTCTCCGAAGGGACCCAGACCCAAACAGATCGCCAGTCCAGGAAAATCAGGGCCAAGCTCACACACACACAAACACACACACACACACTCACACATGCAAGTGCGTCAATTGAATGGGTTTGTTCTGTTTTAGCCCAGCGTTTTTCTGTGTCGCGTTGATAACTAATGCTATTCCCTCCCTCCCTCTCTTGTTCCATATCTTCTATCCCCATCCTCTGCCTCATTCTTCATGCCGTTTCTGTCCTCACCTCCCCTTTGATCCTTTCCTTCATTCCTCGCAGGCCTGGTGGTGAGGGAGGCCAGCATCGAGATAACTCGGCAGCAGGTGGAGGAACTGTTTGGCCCGGAAGACTTCTGGTGTCAGTGTGTGGCCTGGAGCTCAGCAGGGACCACCAAGAGCCGCAAAGCCCACGTCCGCATCGCCTGTGAGTGTTCTTCCCACCCATCATCCCTCTCTCCATGCCGTTGTTCAGATCTTTATCTAGCATTCCACTCCGTCAACTTTCAAACTACATCTTACGGCTTGTAGAGACTTAGGAAATGAGTCTCATGGATTGACTTTGTGTATCTCCACTGATTTATGGACACTGGAAATAGCAGCAACCAAACAAGGGTTTTGCTGACATGAGACTCGAGTGTCCTTTTGAACTTGAGCTGCTAAAAGCCCAGAGAATCAGAATCAGTTTTCTTTTGTACAGTATAAACACAGAAAAATTGTGCGGAGGAAGAGTAGAGCTGCAGAATATACACAGCAAAGAGGCTTCCAGAACCTGTTTATGCCAGAGTTTCCTCTTTTTTTTTTCTGTAGGTGGTCCTCATTTGTTCTCTGCCTGAGTATGTCCTCCTACAGGAAAGCATACACAATTGTTTCCAACTAATGAGAAACATTCCGTCGCTTGTAAAGTTTGGACTTGGCTTTAACTGCTCCCCCAAAAGACGTGCCAATCAAAATCTGGACAATAATGAAGCCCCCGTGGATATGGTGGCGACTTTGGGAGTTTTGTTGTGACATTAATACAATACTTCTCTAACACGACATATATTATGTGCCACGGCTGCCTATTCGTGATTGTCAAGGTTTTACCTGAAGGGACTTTTAGAATGTCAGTGACATCATCAGCACATTCAATTAATGTCAGAATCGACTCGGTGCCTCGCGACTGGTACTTTATGTCCCGCCCAGTTTTGTTTTGTGGCTGCATCGGCGTGGGACACACACAGAAACAAAGCTGTGCTCACTTGCGGTATTGTAATCTGCTGCTGGGTAAGGATGACACTTGAGCTTCATTTTGTCTGGAAACTCAATGCCGCCGCCAGAATGATTTCATCTTCAATAGCAGCATATTCAGTACAGCAGTGTGGCACCGTTGAGTCAATATATCTGGATTTCACCTGATCTACTCCATTTAGAAGCAATCATATCTGAGCCTCTGTGTCTTTATCGCCCCAAATTCTCCCATTTCCCTTCCTTTCTGCCTCTCGCCGACTCTTTTCTGTGTATTCCCTCCCTTCCAAACACCCAATAGCTCTCCCGCTATGAAAGCCTTGTGAATCAGAATCATGCTTCCACTGAGCCCTCTCCTGCTGCTCCACCTCCTATAATCATCCATGATGAGCAGCCTGCCAGCACTTACCTATCCTTCAAATCACAATGGACCCCTCTTCCCCTCCCATTAGCTTCTGCTGAATGGATTAGCTCCTACACGGGCTCTCTCTCCAGGCAGGCTTCAAGTCAGAGCCAGACTCTATCCCTTTAGACTAATGGAAACTGGGCCTGTTTTCCTCGCTCTCCTGTCATCTAAACATATATGGTGTAATCGGGGGGGACCGAGGGGGGGTCAGAGAACGAGTTGATGAGTTAAAAGAAGAACAGCTCTCAGAACTGGCTTGCAGAAGAGCAAAAAGATGTGTGCGTGCTGCTCAGGGTAAAGGTATTATCACAGTCCTTGTGCCTGTTGGGAGAAAGCTTTTTTTTTTTTTTCTTGTGTGAGATGCTCTTTCCATCATCTAACCTCCAGAAAAACAGTTTTCATTGGCCTCCTTTTAAAGAGTGCAGTAATTGCTTACCACAGAGAGGCAATAAAAACTATGTGCACAGAAGCAAATGAAGAAAATGAATCAAATCAACAAAAATGTCTTTCAAGAGATTGTTGGAGCATATTGTTTACTGAGAAAGCTGGAAATTGATTTTCTTGTGTTTTTGTGGTCTCCTAGTTTACATTTTAAGCAGAGTGTTGTATAAGCAGTAAAGCCTCAGTTCTTATTGAAAGCAAATAATTAAGGATGCACGACATGTCAGCGATCATATGGGTATGTGGAAATTTTAGTCATTTTTTAATATATCTGTTTCGGTCCGACGAGCAAAATTAGTCGGATGTAAGCAAAGGATGACTGGGCATGTGACCCGCATAACATTTATCGCATTTACGGTAACGTTACGAATGTAGCTGCGGTCAACTCGAGAAGAATGCTACTTTTTCAATTAACTATGTTTACATATTTTTTTCCCCCACTATTTATAAAACGTGTTATCGAACATAACAGGAATGTTAGCATCGGTTATCATTATCGGCCAAAATTTTCATATCGGTGCCTACAAAAAATTAAAAAATAATAATAAAATGTCACGTTGGTTAGTTTCCCTCTTCAACCCCGATCTACGTTTTTACTAATCCCTAATGGTTTACTTAGAGAGGAGGAATGTCTGTCTAAACAGTCAAGCTGGTGTAATTTAGCATGACAAGTAGACAAACACATCCACTTAAGGTAATGGTTGTCATATGTGTGTGAGTGTGTCTATCTGGGCCCTGGCAAGGCTGGGAGGTGTGTTTTTTTTTGAGTGGAGAAGGGAATGGTGCGACTCCCACAGGAATGTCTACTCAGCTGGTCCCACACCCTTTAGTGTCCCGCAGTACCTCGTAAGAGCACAGAGTTACCAGAAGTGAGGCAAGAGGAAAACATAGTTGGAACTGATATCCTGTGAAATGTATGGGTCTGAATAATCGCTCGAATCCCACTTACTGGGTTTTCAACAGCAATAACACCAGAGGTTTAAATTCTAAAATAATAAAGTTAATTTTAGCATGCTAAGTAGTAATTGATCAGCTAAAAAATAAAGGTCAAAAGTTAAATATTTTATAATAATGCACCAAAAGGGAACATGATCTACATTACTCATACTTTAATTTATGGTAGTCAGTGATATTAAATAAATTACAAAGCCCTCTGGTCACTCGTTGGCAGTAGCGGTCGTAGCAGGCTCCAAATTAGTGTTTAAAAAGAGATCAGCGAGTAAATTGTCTCAATTACTTTTGCATCACATCCTTTGCCAAATGCTACAAAAGACTTTAGCATTGTGAGTTTTCCTTTACATTAAAGACTCCACGAGGACGATTTGCACACCTTGCTACTCACTTTACAGGCCGAAGACAAAATGCTCTTTATTGGATTCAGCTATATTGTGCGTATTTCGTGTGTCTGAATCTCTCCAGCTGTGACTGTATTGTCTGTTATTTTAGAGATGACCTAGAATCCCCTCAGCAACAAGTTAACTTTCCTTTCCCAGGTAAAATAAATGTTTGTCCTTGGATCACATTCCATAAAGTTGTGTCCCTCCAGTCATTCCTTTGTCTAATTTTGTGCCAGCCTTTTACAGAAATTGCTTTTAATACAACGCTCACCCTTTCATCTCTTATAATACAGAGGAATTCTTAGAATGACTATGGCATATTCCTCTGAAGACGAATTAGTTTTTTTCAATAGTGATGAAATTAACGCTGGTATCAGGACAGGATGTTTTAGTTTTGCACACGATGATTAATTCATGCACGGTAAATATCAGTTTTATTCTCTCTCCACACAGAGGGACAATTATGTGCTATCATAGGCCTAAACAACCATTACAGTTGCCTTATTTTGACCAGACCGCTTTCACCTTTCAAGTACACATTCTGCTGCACAGACGGTACCTCTGCATATTTGCTGCTGCGCTGCGATTTGATCCGAGTCTAAACCTAAAATTCAAAAGCATTCTGTTACTGTAGTGCCAGCCGTCATCAGAAATATCTATCTGCCACTCAATCGCAGTTCATTACCACTCCATATTAGCAAAATTCTCTGAGAAATATGCCATAGCCTTTGTACCAATTGGCACACCAAGGACATTTCTCAGTTTGTTTCCATGGACACAGGTAGTTGTTGGACTTGGAATGAGAAAAATGTAATGTTCAGTTGTGCCCCTTGAACTAGATTAGACAGAGATATGTTGTTTACAGCCCAATATTCTCGTCCCCTGCATTACATTTATTTCCAAACCTCTCACTCTCTCATTGTTTTTACAGCATTAGTGATTACCATCTGTTTTTACCATCCCTTTCTCTCTCTCTCCGTCTTATCACAACCCACTTCTCTTAGCTGGTTGATGTGAAAGTAGTCGCACAATATTTGTTGTATACATGTTTAATATTCCTCCCTTAGAGTACTTATAACGGATATAAATTTCAGATCAGTTTGTCTCCATCTTCAGAGCAACAGGCTGGATCGAGTTCACGTCAGGATCTTTTCTTCCTGTAGATTACCGACTGTGGCCGTGTGCTTTGGCGAGCCATGACTCTCAGCCACTATGTTAGTGTAAAAACGCGTGGAGAATTGGACATCTAATGAATAGTAAATTCAAACGCATGAAGAATTGTGGTGCGCGACACAGCGTTATGTAAGTTTGCTGTGGTAAATGTGGTTACTCCCAGAGTAAAACGACTCAAGAATATGCCAGGAATAAATGTTATCGGTGGGGTTGTAGGTTTGACGCTTCAGTGATTCAAAAGTTGTAAAGCAGCGCTGTAACCTCTTTTCTCCTCAACTTTTTACGTGCTCATACATCAGGTCTTCTACAACACTCTCCCCTCTCATCTTGTCTCCTCTCCTCTCCTCTCCTGGTGATGGTGTATGTGTAACGGGCTTGGCTTGGGTTTCCAGTGTAGCATGACACTTTCAGTAATCCTGCCCTGTCAGCAGCAATGTCCCTGCCTTACCCCGGTGCTCCATCAGGATCTCACACCACAAAAATATTGCTTCATCGTCGGAGGAATGATCCCCTTCTGTCTCTCTCTCTCTCTGTATCTCGCTCTCTCCTATCTGTCAGGCAGTTTGTCTGTGTGCTGAGGGTGATGGAACGAAAGGGATGTTTAATACTCCATCCCCTGACTTTGTGTAAATTCAAAGTTATCAACCTCTAACACATAATTTGGAAAATAGTTTTTTTTTCTTCCTTACGTAAATATTGTAAAACAGACATCACAAAGATACTGTGAATTTACATTTTGTCCGTGCCCATTTCATTGCTTTATAAATTTTAGAAATGAAGATACCCTGTCATTGAGATGCTATAGGTGTGATAATACTCACTCACTCATATTGTGTTTGCATTTGTTTGCCGCAGACTTGAGGAAGACGTTTGACCAGGAACCTCTTGGAAAGGAAGTCTCACTCGAACAAGAAGTGCTCCTTCAGTGTCGCCCACCCGAAGGCATCCCAGCGGCTGAGGTAAAGTTTAAAACCCCAGAGGAGAAATAAATCGTTGGTGCACTCAGAAAGGGATGCCCTTGTGGTTAGTCCTAAGGTCAGGTAGAAGCTCTAACCTCCAGTTTAATAAACTTTCTGTGGGTGGAAGCAGCATTTTTGAGAAGCAACATTTCTTTAAAAATCCTGCAATTTCTGGTGTGATGAAAAAATAAACTTAAAAAAAAGGAGAAATGGGCTGTAAATCTGGTTAGAGCTAATTCCACTTCTTACTTTCCTTGGTAAACTGAGTAAGCAGCATAATGTATTGTATTTTTGGTAATGCCAGTAATTGTTTCAGCTCTGTTTTATCTTCCATAAAAAATGGCCTCTGTGTGATGCTTCTACAATCGGTCCACCTTAACTGTGCGTCTGTGTCCCTGAAGTTCTAATGAAACAGCCTTGAATAACTCTGACACAGTCCAATGCTCCGATTTTTCCACTGTTGCCTGGGCTTTTGTGACCTATTTGTGTATTTCCCGAACGTTGGCCAGTGACTAGAATTTGGTCGGAGGTAAGAAAAGTGTTATTATTTGCAAATGGTGAAGAGAATAAAATGGGTTGTCCCCGTTTTACCTTCCAGTAACCAAGATGTCCTCCCTGCCCTGCATTTTTTGCAGTCCTGCAGCAGAGCACTCTTAGGACTGATATGAAAAGGCTCAGCTGAGATTGCAGGAACATAAATAGAGGATGAAATGGTGGTTTGGTGGGTAGGGGCTTTGGTGTTTTTTGGGTAGGGGGGTGGGGGCTGAACTCTGTAAAGGCCTGTGATTGACCTGGAAAAGCCGAGTTAAGTGAGTGGAACTGCACTGCATTTATCCCTGTTGAAAGTGCTGACAGACTAAATGGGCAAAAGTCTGGGACTGGCACTGCAAACTCGCCTCATACAAGCCAGGTTTCACTCTGATAGCGGTGCTGTAATAGCGTACAGTATTGGTGGTTTTTCCTGCCTGTTTGAGGTCTGCCTGTCAGTCCCTGATCGACCAAGTGCAGCGATTAAAGACTCGTGCATACCTATGCCTTCTGAGATAAGGAGTTGTTGTTCAACGAAGGGTACATGAGAGTTGTTCAACATTTTCAGTCTGGGTGAGGGCATACATTGATGTGTGGTGAAGTGGAATATAAAGCCATATTAGGTAATGTAGTTAGCCATTACCAAACTCACTCTGCCATACTTGTACTCAACCAATATGTGAGTGTGAGAATCTATTTCTCTTTCTGATAGAGAATTTTTTGAGTTGACAGTCATGTGCTGCGTATACACAAATTAAGAATAGTAATTGCAAAACTATTCTTAATTTATGTATACACAAAAATATGCATGTATACACTTAAACTAATGCAAATTTATGGGTGATTTTAGTTTTGAAGCAGTATTTTTTTCTCCTATCTCTTTTCTGGTCAATTACTGATGAGGTTGTGCTGGAATACTATTTGGCATTTTTGGATTTTTCTTCAGCGGCATGGCGACGTGTTAAAAGAAGCATTATGACAGTGCTTACAGTTGCATTTATAAATATTTTGGAGTTGTTTGAGTATTCATTTCTATACTTGAGTGGATTACTGACTTTGTTCATTCTGTGCAAATGCTTACAAAATAAAAACACAGACATGGCAAATAGGAAGTCACCAGAGGTCCACAGGACGATTGATGAAAACGTGGAAAGATTGGTTGAGTTTTGACAGTTAGAACACCGAGTTCATTACATAGCATGGCGTGTCGTCACTTGCAAAACACCATGATTGACGAGCCCGTTTGAAAATCCTTCTGCTCACGTCATATTACTGTAATTCTGTTCGCTGTTTACTTTCCTTTCTGTAGTCTAGCCGCAGCTTGTATGTGGACGGTGGCACATTTTCAGTTTCGTTAATTACTCACACTTACTTCGTGGCCTAAAAAAACCAAGTGCCATTATTTTTCCTTTTCCTGAACTCAAACACAGCTGCCTCAGTGGAGAAAAAGAACTCAGCTGAATGTTCCGTTTTCATCTGCGTCAGACTGTTTCTCACACAAGCCTAGCAGAGAAAAAGACTCGGAAAAAGTGGATGGGCTAATACTGTGGTTACATACGAGCCATTGTGAGGGAGAGATGTGCCATACCCACTCTTAAGACAATAAAGGCAGAGAGAGAGAGCGAGCGAGAGAGTGAGAGGAGTGGAAGAAATGAAGAACTGTGGGATTTGTCGGGGATCCCAAGGGTTGACTACAACCCATGGGATCAAATACCAGACGTTCAAATACCAGATAAATGTCACTTCTCTTTAGGCTGATGATGTGGAGTTAACATTCACTGGAAGGAAATGATTTAATGAGCCAATGTTATCAGTTACAAGAAATTCACAAAAACACAAGCGTTCACAAAAAGTGGCACACAGTCATGTTTTGCATTTTCTACCAAGGTGAATCACAATTATGATTATGATGTCAGTTATTACATAATTATTATTTGAATATGATTTCATTATTTGCCTCCCTTTGTCTTTCCATTTGTGAACTATGAAAAATGCCGCAGCATATGGAGGATCTCATGTTTGGATATGAGATACATACATCCATACGGACCACATGCTTGGATTTTCTGAAGTGCAGATCGTCCTTGAGTAGCAGAATTCATACCTACACACCCACACCCGCATACACATAAAGAAAACAAGCAGCCAGCATTTATTTTGGCTCATATAACCATTACCAATGGAACTTTGGCTTGGAAGGCCTGAGTGTGGTTTCTTAAATAGCACAGGGATTTAGTCATCTGAATGTCTTGTATGGTCTGAATACATTAGACACTCACCAGGCTCCCCAAAAGTCATTGTAACACATTACCATTGCCATGAATATTTGATATACACTTAATCAAGAGCAGAAGGAAAATGGAACTAAAGAGGCTATTCTAGGAAGCAAGGGAGGGTGGAAGATGCGGTGTAAAAGGTTTACTGTACTGGTTGTGTTAAGGTTTACTTGCAAAGAGCTGCCGACAGAGAGAGTAATGAAGAGACAGACATGGATGGAGAACATTCCATCAACCGAAAATCCATAGGAGCTCTACATAAGTTGTCTAAAAAACAAAACTCTTTTTAATCTTAAGAATGTGGCAGGCTCATAAAATGGACTTAAATCTCTTTGAATCTCTTCTGTGAAAGAATGCAGCTTTATTCGCTCCTCCTTTGTTCTGACATGCTCTTCATCTCCATCGTCACTTTAGAGCACTTGTCACAGCCCTGAGAAAAAGGCAGAGTTCAGAGGTGATGCAGCACTGCGAGCTGCTGAGCCTGTTTCCATGGAAGCGGGAATTTAATTCAGGCATCTCCCCAGTCAGCTGGGTTCCTGCCGTGTTATCATGGGTAACGAGTCATTGACACTCTGCAGGGAAGGGGCCCTGCTGCCATGATTAAGTCCATTGGCTTTACAGAGGGGAAAACCAGAAACACAAAGATCTTTACTTCACACCCGCTCAAGCAGAAATGTAAGGAACCCAAGAGATGGATTTCAACTGGAGAATCCAAGACACCCACTGTAGTTCTGTGTACACCGAAGAGGCCCTGTTTTGAAAATGACGCTTGAAGTGTATTTCCTCCAAAACTTCAAAGTCGCTCATCATGGAGTAGAAGGTTCTGATCATGACTTTGACCATTTAGCATTAGATTATGGAGTTTATTGCAGATTTTATGAAGGTCTTTCATCTTTCCACTTGTCAAACCATGTAAAGGCCAACGGTTGCAGTTGAATTTTTTAGGCCCCGTTCCACTTAACAGGCGAGTCGACGGTGTACACACACGCGACACGCAGCAGCCCGTTAGGTCACCTTGTGGAGAAATAGCTGCTTCCTCCCAGTCCAAATGGTACTGAGTGGAGTTGGGAAAGGGGGGGGTG